>UXGC01000709.1:0-63109 GCA_900480045.1 Eurytoma adleriae | reverse complement strand
AGCCTAGCATATATTACGTAATTTTTCAAGAACATATTCACTATAACAGAAGACTTTCTTATTTGCCTCTATAACACCTGCAAATCATATAATAAGAGAATATTATAATGTTAGTGTAATATTATACAATGCACTAAAAATATATTATAATACTAGCATACTATTGAATTGATACTGAGATATTCCTTTGCTTGATCAGTTAAAACACGTCCTCTTGGTGTGCGCTTTACGAAACTGACCTTGATTAAATAAGGTTCTACTGTTTCTTCAATATTGCCAACATCTTCAGATAGTGCAATAGATATGGTGTCAATTCCAACAGGTCCTGAGGTGTTAAACAAAAATCTCAGATAATCCATATCTAATTTATTTAGTCCCATTTTATCTATACCCAATTTTGATAGTGCAGAACCGGCAATTTCACAGGTAATTTTTTTATCATCTTTTACTTCAACAAAATCTCTTATTCTTCTGAGTAATCTCAAAGCAATTCTTGGAGTACCACGGGCGCGGCAGGCAATTTCCTGCACAGCATCCTTTTCGATTTCAGCACAAAGAACTCTTGCACCTCTTTTTATAATATCAACCAGTTCCTCAAAAGAATAAAACTCAAGATGCAGGGGAATACCAAAACGATCCCTCAGCGGTGCAGAAAGCAGTCCAAGCCGTGTTGTTGCCCCAATCAGTGTAAATGGTGGTAAATCTATTCTTAAAGTTCTGGTAGATGGGCCCTCACCTACTAGTATATCTAGGCAAAAATCTTCCATAGCAGTATATAAAACTTCTTCAATGCTACGATTTAATCTATGGATCTCATCAATAAATAGAACATCTTTTGCATTTAAAGTAGTGAGCACTGCAGCTAAGTCCCCAGCTTTACTAAGCAATGGACCAGAAGTTGCACGAAAGCTAACCCTTAACTCCTTAGAGACAATTTGTGCTAAAGTTGTTTTACCAAGCCCTGGAGGACCATAGAGCAATACGTGATCCAAAGCTTCAGCTCTCGTCTGTGCAGCATTTATAAACACTTTTAAATTTTGTATTAAGTCTTTTTGCCCGACAAAATCATCAAGTTGCTCAGGCCTGATATTTAAATTACGTACATCTTCAGAGTATTCCTTACTACATGATATTGACTTCATATTGTTTTAAGCGCCATACGAATAATATCTTTAGTGTCCAAGTTTGGTGATTCATCTTCTATTTTTTTTATTGTATCATAAGCTTTTGTTCTTTCATATCCAAGATTGATCAAAGCTGAAAGAGCATCTTCACTAATTGAGTGAAAATGATTGTTATTTGTCTCTAATTTACTTACTTTGCCATTCAGCTCAGTAATAATTCGATTTATGAGTTTCAGGCCAAGTCCACTCACCTTAAGTGCTAGTTTATCCTCATTTATAATTGCCAAAAACAGTTGCTCTGGAGTTAATTTGCTCAAAATTGACATTGCGGTTTTATAGCTGACACCGCTCACTTTAACTAATAAACGCAGATACTGCTGTTCTTCTTTACTTATAAAGCCATATAGCTGAGTAACGTTTTCTCTGCTATTTGCATAAGTGTCGATAAGTAATTTTACTCTACTTCCAATCGAACAAGCACTTAAAGTTTTGGCTGAAAGATATACTATGTAGCCAACATCATTCACATTCAGGATTATGTGATCGCTACACACCTCATCAACTATTCCGCTTAGATTTCCTATCATTTCTAGTACTTTATAAAATTCAGTTTAAATGCTCCTGAATCTTAGGTCAAGCAAACGAACATTATAGAAGTGGTTCCAGTTTCAATCATTGTAGACAGGTTTGCAGGAAATCTATTTGAATATATTATTCCGGACCAGTATGTGACTGGACCACGGAGTTACTTCAGCACCAGAATTGCGGTCTATTAACTAAGTAATAGAAATTTCTATCTTTGGTAGAATAAAGGTAATTGTTTGCTGTTTGCGAAAATATTTGCATAATTTAAGTAACATTACTTGATAAGAATTAACTATGGAGCTTAATAAGATTGCAGCATCGATTTTACTTTCTGGATTAATAATTATGATAGTTAGTAATGTAGTTGATATGCTCTATAACCCAGAGGATTATAAAATTGAACACCAAACAATAGTGGCAGCCAGCAATGAGCCTCAGCAAAAGATTGAACAAGTGGCACTTGATATTGGGGAGCTCATGAAAAATGCTAGCTTTGAAAAGGGGAAGTCAGCAGCAAAAAAATGTATAGCTTGCCACAGTTTTGAGAAAGGTGGAATGAATAAAGTAGGACCAAACTTGTGGAACATAGTTGAAAATAAAAAGGCCCACCTTGGCAGTTCGTTCAATTACTCAAAAGCACTGCTTGAAAAAGGTGGGAAATGGGAATATGAGGAGTTATTTGCTTTTTTAAAAAATCCAAAAGCCTACATAAAAGGTACACGTATGGCATTTGCAGGTATTTCTAATCCACAAGAGATTGCAGATCTAGTCAGCTATTTGCGTTCGATGAGCGATAGTCCGGTTGCCTTGCCAAAGTAGTATGAATTATTGTAAATTACTCGATGGAAGTAATGGCCATATAGCATATCGAAAGCTACAAGGAAAGAAGGCTTCTATAGTTTTTCTTAGTGGTTTTGCATCCAATATGGATGGAACTAAAGCAACTGCCGTTTACAAATTTTGCCAAGAAAATGATATAGCACTTGTGCTCTTTGATTATTTTGGCCATGGTAATTCAAGTGGTGATTTTGCTGATTATACAATAAGTGATTGGCAAAAAAATTGTGCTAAAGTGATAAGTGAATTAACTATCAATAAACAAATAATTATAGGTTCAAGTATGGGAGGATGGCTGATGCTGCTCACTGCCCTTCAATTTCCAGAAAAAATTGCAGCATTAATCGGCATATCATCTGCTCCTGACTTCACTGAAGATTTAATATTCAAGCAATTGTCAGACAAGCAAAAAGAAGAGCTAAGCTCTAAAGGTGTAATAGATTTTACTTCGGAGCATTGTGCATACAAAATAACTAAAAATTTGATCGAAGACGGCAGAAAGAATCTTCTTTTAAATAAAAAAACAATAGATGTAAACTGTCCTGTGCGCTTGCTGCATAGCATTAATGATCAAGATGTTCCTTATCAAGTTTCATTAAATTTAGCTAAAAAAATCAAATCAACAGACGTTGAAGTACACTTAATAAAATCAGCAAAACACAACATGTCTGATAATTATTCACTGAAAATTTTATTTAAGACCATCAGAGAATTTTTGTCAGGAGAAATATATAATTGAAGTAATTTAGATGTGTTTGTCGTAAGAACTGCAGTTATAGCTTCAACAGTAGGCGCTATTCTTGATCACCTCAACATTTTCTCTTGGCAGTTCTTTAATAAATCGAGAAGTGCGCATTGGTTGCCACTGATTATTAATCTCCCTCCTATCTGCACATGAAATGACTAACCTTTCTTTGGCTCTGGTTATGCCAACATATGCAAGTCTTCTCTCTTCTTCCAAAGCTTTACCACTTTTATCTTCAAAAGATCTGTGATGAGGAAATAATCCTTCTTCCCAACCAGGTAAAAACACGCACGGGAATTCAAGCCCTTTAGCCGCATGAAGAGTCATAACATATACATTGTCATCGCTATTCATATTATCCACTTCCATCACCAAACTAATGTGCTCCAAGAAGGTTATAGCGCTGTCAAAATTCTTCAAAGATGCAATGAGCTCTTTAACATTTTCTATTCGCGCTAAACCCGTCACTCCTTCATTCTCAAGCATTTCCATATATCCTGATTGATTTGCTACGATTTTAACGAATTCATGCAGCGGTTTTACGCTTACTATTTCTTCCCAAGCTTTAATTTTATTTAAAAAATCATTTAGTGAGAGTTTAATTCTTTCGGTTACTTGATCACTATTAACCAATATTTTTGCTGCCTGAAAAAAAGAAATTTTGTTATCCTGAGCAGTCGTGTATATTTTCTTTAGAGTTGTAGCTCCTATGCTTCTTTTGGGACGATTTACGATCCTTTCAAAAGCGAGATCATCATTATTATTTGTAACAAGCCTCAAATATGCAATTATATCCCTTATTTCTTGACGTTCGTAGAATTTTACGCCACTTATAATCCTATAGGGAATTGAATATTTTATAAAATACTCTTCGAGCACTCTAGTTTGAAAAGTCGCTCTTACGAGCACTGCAATGTCACTAAATCTGTATTTATTGAGCTTTAATATCTGTTCGCTTATGAACCTTGCTTCAGCTTTCCCGTCCCATAATTTTATTAGATTTACCTTTTCCCCTTCAATGTTTGTTGTCCACAACTTTTTTTCTAAGCGAGTCTTATTGTGATTGATAACATATGATGCAGTTGCAAGTATGTGGGATGTTGACCTGTAGTTACACTCCAGTTTAACGGTTTTTGCATTTTTAAAATCATCGGAAAATTTCAAAATATTTTCAACTTCTGCACCACGCCAACTGTATATCGATTGATCGTCATCTCCTACACAACAAATATTTGAGTGCTCTTTTGCAAGGTATTTTAGCCAAAGATATTGTATTGCATTTGTATCTTGATATTCATCTACCATGATATATTTAAACTTGTTTTGGTAGTAGGATAGAACCTCGGTCTTTTGATTAAAGAGTTGTATGTTATATAGCAATAAGTCACCAAAATCGACAGAGTTAAGGAATTTTAACCTTTCCTGATACTGGTGATAGACTTTGAGTGCAGTTACGTACACTGGCCTAAATGATTGAACGTCTTCCACTTCAGACGGCAATAAACACTTCTCTTTCCACTGCTGGATGATATTCATAATGGTCTTACATTTTTCTGATAGGTAATCAGGGCTTATTTCATTAATAATATTTTTTATTACCTGTAATTGATCATCCACACCAATGATTGTGAAATTGGAATTTAAGCCCACAATTTCAGCATGATGACGTAAAATTTTTGCTGCAATTGCGTGGAAGGTGCCAAGCCATGGTATATTTGTGCCCGTAAGTTCAAGCACTCTTGATATCATTTCATTTGCTGCTTTGTTCGTGAATGTAACTGCTAAGATCTCATCGGAGTAAGCGTAGCCATTTCGAATTATGTGCGCTATTCTTGAAGTGATCGTTCTTGTTTTTCCCGTTCCGGCTCCTGCCAGTATTAAAATTGGTCCATCTATGTTAGTTACAGCTGATTGTTGTTCTGGATTTAGCAGCGAGAGATAATCGTTCATTGCAGCACTATAGATTATAACTTCGTAAAGTTAAACCTATGATCGAAATATTGTAAAGGTCTTATTGAACATAACAGTCAACTCATTCAAATACTACATATTTAAGCGTAGGGATTTGTATCTATCTTATTTGAGTAATTAGTGTATGCTGAGTAACAATAACTTGATTTGAGATATTGGCATCAAAACTTCTGCTTGTTGGATGAATAGGTGGAGTTTGAAATGGCTTAGACTTATGATTCAGTTCCTTCATCATTTCCTCAGCTTTAATAGGAAGTTTTTCTGGAATATAGAAGTTATGCATTTCAGGTCGTTCAGTGAAATTTTCATATATTTCTTTCAACCAAGCTCCAATATCATATATAAAACCATATGCTTTTTCTTTAAATTCTCTCCATGATCTGCCTAAACTGGCTAGTGTATTATTGAAGTAAATTGTCACATAATCTCTTGTGGTATATTGATAACTCTCTCTATTTAATTTTTCACTTTGCTTGTCACAAGTTTTGAAGTAACCAAATATGTTATACATTTTGAGCCATCACTAACTATTAATACACATATACTATAAGTTAATAAATTAAAACCGTCAAGAGTGTTTATTGCATTACTGAGAAAATGCTCTATTTAAAATGGAGCTGAAGCTTGTAGTAGAATGTTTTCAAACGTTTAATATAATATTGACTTTACAGCAATAATTACTTTAAGTTAGTAGCTATTGTTGCAGTTAAAGTATCAATGCCTTTTTTCTTTTATTCTTTTGCAATTCTAAGCATCTTATCTGCTGTTTGTGTAATTAGCGTAAGGAATCCTGTGCATGCAGTGTTGTTTTTAATTTTCACTTTCGTTAACTCTGCAGTTCTTTTTATTCTCCTTGGAGCTGAATTCATCGCTATGATGGTGCTGATAGTATACATCGGTGCGGTTGCAGTGTTGTTCCTCTTTGTAGTTATGATGCTCGATATTGACTACATAAGGTTGCGCCAGGGTTTTGCGAAGCATTTCACTCCTGGTGCTATATTATGTGTTGTGTTTTTTCTGATTATCAGTTTTGTAATCCGCAGCTCAACGCTGAATATAAGTAATGTTATAAACTATAATGCCAATAACGTGAAAGCTATCGGTAATTTGCTCTACACTGACTACATGTACGCTTTTCATCTTTCTGGTATTCTGCTGCTTGTTGCAATTGTTGGTGCAATTGCTCTTACTTTGCAGGACAAGAAAAAAGGAGTTAAAAAACAGAATGTATTAAAGCAATTGACACAATCTTCATCTGTAAAATTGGTTAAGGCTAAATTTGGAAAAGGAGTAGAATGGAAATAGGATTAAATCATTTTTTGATAGTTGCTGCTATTTTGTTCACTATTGGAGTGTGTGGTATTTTCATCAACCGTAAGAGCATAATCAATATACTGTTATCAATAGAAATATTATTGCTGGCGATTAACATCAATTTAGTTGCTTTTTCTGCCTTTATGAATGATATAGTTGGGCAAATTTTTGTGATGTTTGTGTTGACTGTTGCGGCAGCAGAGTCAGGAGTTGGGCTTGCAATATTGGTTGTATATTATAGAGGTCGTGGCAATATAGATGTTGAACAAGCGAACTTAATGAAAGAATGAAAGTATGATGGATATACTGAAATTAATAGTATTTTTGCCACTCTTTGGTTCGCTATTTGCAGCACTTTTTAGAAAAAGTCAGTTAGTTACAACGGCGGGGATTGGAATATCTGCAGTTTTATCTTGGTATGTTTTTCTCACCTTCTCTGAAAATTATCACTTGAGTTTATTTCCTCTATTTTCATTAAGTGTATTAAAAGTAAATTGGGCAATTAGTGTGGATGCTCTCTCATCCTTAATGCTTATTGTTATTACCACTGTTTCACTAGTAGTCCACCTCTATTCTATCGGTTATATGGAGCATGACAAAGGGAAGTCGAGGTTTTTTTCTTACCTATCGCTATTTACGTTTTGCATGATTGTGCTGGTTGTAAGCGATAATTTCGTGCAGCTTTTTTTTGGCTGGGAAGGGGTTGGCCTGTGTTCTTATTTACTCATAGGATTTTGGTTCCAAAAATATTCTGCAAATAATGCAGCAATTAAAGCATTTGTTGTGAATAGGGTAGGAGACTTTGCACTATTGATTGGAATCTTTCTTATTTATTATACATTTCACTCTTTGAATTTTACTGAAGTTTTTGACACAACTGATCTTCTTGGCACGCAGAACATTAGGGCATTCTGCTGTGAATTTAAAATAATTCATATAATATGCATATTACTTTTTATTGGCTGTATGGGTAAATCTGCACAGCTTGGTTTACATGTTTGGTTGCCCGATGCAATGGAAGGGCCAACCCCTGTTTCTGCACTCATTCACGCAGCAACGATGGTAACAGCAGGTATATTTTTAGTAGCAAAATGTTCTCCATTGTTTGAGTTATCAAATGTGGCACGAGAATTAATAGTTATCGTTGGTGCACTTACTGCTTTTTTTGCAGCCACCGTTGCGATTACTCAGAATGATATAAAAAAAATAATTGCTTATTCAACCTGCAGTCAACTTGGTTATATGTTCATGGCATGTGGGCTTTCTGCTTACAATGTTGCTATTTTTCATTTAATGACACACGCTTTTTTTAAAGCTCTACTATTTCTTGGTGCTGGCAATGTAATTCATGCAATGCATCATGAGCAAAACATTCAGAAAATGGGAAATTGCTGGAAGAAAATCCCTTGCACTTACACTCTCATGTGGATTGGGTCTCTTGCGCTTTCTGGAATATTTCCATTTGCAGGTTTTTACTCAAAGGATTTGATAATTGAACATGCTTATAGCACGGATAGCTTTGCTTTTGTAATAAGCTTAGTTGTTGCATTCTTCACAGCGTTTTACTCTTGGAGGTTATTGCTTCTTGTGTTCCATAGCCAAAAACAAAGTAAAATTAATATACATGAAGCACCGAAGATTATGCTTATACCATTACTGATACTTGCTTTTGGATCGGTATTTTCTGGAGTGTGGGGAGCAAATATTTTGAACATAACTAGTAATGCGTTTTGGAAATCAAGTTTAATGGTGATTGATGAGCATGGAGTTCATAATTTCTTTATAAAACTGCTGCCAACCTTAGCGAGCCTAAGTGGAATAGCACTTGCGTACCTAATTTACCAATATCAAGTAATTAGGCAAATTAAGAGTAAATTTTTACTTAAGTTTTTGCAGAATAAATGGTACTTTGATGAGGTGTATGAGTTTGTTATAATTGCACTGATAAGGTTTATATCTAGGCTTCTATGGAAGTTTGATGTTAAGGCTATTGATTCATTTGGACCAAATGGTGTTGTAAGGTTGGTTAATGAATGTTCAAAAAGTTCTATAAAGTTACAAACTGGTTATATATTTGATTATGCATTTATTATGTTTGTTACTTTAATAATCGGTGCTTTATATATTATTGGAATTAAATAGAAGGTGTTGTTACTTAGTATATTCTTGCTTCCACTGATAGGAGTGTTGATTTTATCCTCGATCAGGATTAATCATCAATCTATACACCTAAGATTCCTTGCCCTATTTTTTACTATACTTCCATTTTTGCTTAGCATTGTAACTTGTATAGAATTTGATTATAACAATGCGGACTTTCAGTTTGTCAGCTATCCAATCAAGAATGTAGGAATAGGGATAGATGGTATATCGTTGCCTTTCCTTCTGCTTACAACTTTCTTGTTTGTAATTTGTATACTCTATAACTGCAAAATGAGTTATACGACCCTAAAAGCCTATATGGCATTATTTCTACTGCTTGAGAGTTTTGTAGTCGGGTTTTTCGTTTCACTGAATGCTATAAGCTTTTATGTGTTTTTTGAAGCTGTTTTAATACCAATGTTCTTTATTATTGGCATTTGGGGAGGAAAACACAGGGTATATGCAACGTTTAAGTTATTTCTTTATACATTAACTGGCTCATTATTATTTCTACTTGGATTAGTGTACATCTATAGCATTTTTGGGACGTTTAATATACAAAAATTAGCCACATTAGTGCCAAGCCTTGATCTTGAAGTGCAGTCATTGCTGTGGATTGCATTTTTTATTTCCTTTGCAATAAAAGTTCCAATGTTTCCATTTCACACTTGGCTTCCTGATGCGCATGTGCAATCACCAACTTCTGGATCTGTGGTTTTAGCTGGCTTGCTTATTAAAATGGGGGGATATGGATTTTTAAGATTTTCTATTCCAATGCTTCCTCAGGCAAGTTTGTATTTTTCAAATTTCGTTGTTGTGCTGAGCATTATTGCGGTGATATATGCTTCTCTAGTTGCGTTTGCTCAAGATGATATAAAGAAGTTAATAGCTTATTCTTCAATAGCACATATGGGGATCGTTACTGCTGGCCTCTTTTCATTTTGTGAGGAAGGAGTACTGGGTAGCATATTTCAAATGATTAGTCATGGCCTTATTTCTGCTGCTTTATTTTTGTGTGTTGGAATGCTATATACTCGAACTGGAACTTTGGAGATTGCAAAGTATTTTGGCATAGTAAATACAATGCCAAAATTTGGTTTTATGTTCATTTTGTTTTCAATGGCTTCAATAGGGCTACCTGGAACATCTGGGTTCATAGGTGAGTTTTTGGCTATGGTTGGAATGTTTAAGAGCATAGGGTTTTTTACAGGATTTATCGCACTTGGCACTATTTTAAGCGCAGTTTATATGCTGAATTTATGTAAGCAAATAATATGGGGGGTTAGCTATTCTAAATTATTAAATAATCGCTTGGATAGCATAGAATTTTCTGTCTTAATTCTGCTTGCAGTGTTTGTTATTTTGCTTGGATTCTACCCAACCCTTGCACTGCATTATTTGAAGCCATGTATGGCAAATTTGTTAGTCAAATATAATGCGCTATGAATTATATACAGATATTACCGGAAACGTTCTCTATTATCTCCTCGTTAGTGTTGCTACTGCTTGGAATTATATTTAACCGCCGAACTATCAACTTATTAGCACTTGGCTGCACAGTGGTAACTTTGATTATTTTAATTATTTCGGCAGAAAACAATGAAATTTTTCTCTTAAATTCGTTGTTAAAACTCAATTTATACATCAGGTCAGCCCAAGGGTTAATTCTCAGCACAGGAATTTTAATACTTTTGATGCTGAATTTATCAAAATATGACTATAAATATGAATTTTCAATACTGATTCTTTTTGCGCTATTTGGCATGATAACTTTGGTTTCAGCAAATAGTCTGATTTCTTTTTATTTAGCTTTTGAGTTGATGAGTATATCTTTGTATGTTCTTGCGAGCTTTAATAAAGATTCAGCTTATTCATGTGAAGCAGGAGTGAAATATTTTACACTTAGTGCACTATCTTCCTGCATTATGCTATATGGAATGTCGCTGCTTTATGGATATACAGGACAAGTCAATTTCTCTGAGCTCGGTTCATTCTTGCAAAACCATCAGATAACTTATGGAATAGTTTTTGGGTTAGTTTTTATCCTTATTGGTTTGTGTTTCAAGCTTGCTATTGCTCCTTTTCATATGTGGGCTCCAGATGTCTATCAAGGTGCACCTACCATAGTAACTGCGTTTTTTTCTACGGCCCCAAAAGCTGCACTTGTAACATTTTTAATTCGATTGATGAATGAAGAGTTAGTAAATGTAAAAAGTTATGTTCAGCCTATTTTCTTATACGTTTCAGCATTGTCTGTGCTTATCTCAGCTTTTGGGGCCTTGCGTCAGCAAAACTTAAAAAGGCTGTTTGCTTACAGTTCAATTGGTCACATTGGTTTTATATTTGCTTCACTTTCTATTTTTACACAAGCAGGAACAGATAGTGCCTTAATGTATCTGGTGATATATATCATCACAAGCATAGGGCTATTCTCATATCTCGTACAAATTGACGATGATGATTGTGATATTGCAAATTTATCTGGTATAGGAAAAAAGCAACCAATTTTAGCATTCCATCTTTCTATACTATTACTCTCGATGTCGGGAATACCTCCACTTGCAGGTTTTATCGCTAAATTTTTTATATTCAAAAGTTTAATAAATTCTGGCTTTATCAGCCTGTCTTTGATTCTTGTAACAGCGAGTGTGATATCATGCTACTATTATTTAAATATCATGAAAGTTATGTATTTTGATAAAGCTAGTGGTAATAAGGTTGCTTATTCTAAGGGTCTATTCATTATCACTTCAGTGGCTTCACTGATCAATCTCGTTCTTTTCTTGTATGTAGAAGATCTTTACTCATTGATTAATTCATTGACAAATTAACAATTTAGTGTTTATAATTAGTGATTAATTAATATTTTGTG
The DNA here is from genome assembly GCA_900480045.1 of Eurytoma adleriae. NCBI lineage: Eukaryota > Metazoa > Arthropoda > Insecta > Hymenoptera > Eurytomidae > Eurytoma > Eurytoma adleriae. Next base: position 51,519 of record UXGC01000709.1, on the reverse strand, counting down.
GTGAAAAATGAGTAGAACTAAAACTGTTTTGAAATTTTCAATTGCCGCTCTCTTGCTAGGAGGATCGAGCACTGTAGCTGTTTTATATTTCCCTTATGTTGCTTTAGCAATTAAATTTGGTATTGTAATCTCTACAGCTCCTCTGGCAATTTTTGCCATTTCTGTAGTTGCTGCATTAGTTTCAGTAATTACATTAGCAGTATTTACTGTTTCCGCCATACGCAGTAAGGGTAAATCTAATAAGGTTAGTAGCGAACCAAGAAGTAAAAATGAAGAAAAAGGACAAAGTCTAGTACAAGAAAAAGATGCACCTACTCCTACGCCACCGTTGCTTTCGCAAGAGTCTGAAAAGTCGGTTATTCCTATTCCACAACAACCACCAGTTGATGATCCAGTGGAAGAAACAGAAACACCGCAACCTGAAAACGTTATGGTTAAAGGTGCTGATCAGCAAGCTAACCAAACAGAGGAATCGTTGCCACCATATCCAGAACCCACCTCGCCTCTAAATAGCATGGATCAACTCAAATCGTTTCCTGAATTGCCGTCAATTGTTGTGGATGCGCACAACAATTTGGGAGATGGTAGTAATTCCATCAAAAATTATCAAGAACATATGTCACTTCCAATATATTTGCCCCAACAATCTCAGACTTTACATAATGCAAAACTGGCCTTGGGGCTTAGTTATGCATTAAATGAAAGAAGGCAACAACCTAATCAGGCTAGTACAATAGATATTGACGTTTCCTGGGGCAGTGACTTTGAGGACTCAATAATTGCCAACAATAGCCTTCCTAGTGTTAGTATCACCCAAGAATTAGAAGAACGGTCAGGAGGAGTTAGGTGTTTTTCTGAACTAAATAATGTTCATGATATATTCGAGTATCGAAGACGGGTATCTCTTATGCGTAATTGCTCTAGCAGTTGTCATACTTCTATGTTTTCATCAATACAAGAATCAGAGAGTCTACAAGCAAGCTTAGGAAGTGATAATCCATCAGTGCAGTCTTTTCAACCAAAGAAGGAGCTTTCATATGATGTAAATAAAAAAATTTTTGATAGCGTTGATTATGAAGTAAATTATACTAGACTTTCTGAGAATGCAGGAGAAGCTCCTAATTACGAACGGGAATTTCCACTTACTGAAACAAATGTTAACAGCGGTCCTGAAGCAATATCCTATGACGTAAATGAAAATGGGGCTCCATATAGAAGTATACAATCACCTGTACCACCAAGTTCTGCTAGCCGTAGCAACAGTTTTTCTTGATAAGAGAGTTTTTGATAGAATTAAGAAAATGATCCCTGAAACATTTGAGGGCTTTCATATTCATCATTACAAAGAAGTTTCAAGCACTAACGAAGAAGCGTTGGATTTAATTGAGAGAGGGATATCTAATGAAACTATTATTATTGCCGATAAACAAACAGAAGGTAGGGGACGCACTGGAAAAAGCTGGATTTCTCCCGAGGATAATTTTTATGCAAGTTTGGTAGTAAACCTCTTTAACAATTATCTCGATAAAAGCCCGCTTTCGGTGTCATTCCAGCGCGTGACGCCGGAATCTAGGAATCAAGAAGCATGGATCCCAGTGTCAAGCACTGGGATAACATCGGATGGTACTGGGATAACAGTAGGCTTAACGAGTAAAGTCAAAGACATCAGCAAATTGACAGAATTGACTTTTGTGACTGCTCTTGCTGTAGGGAATACTTTATTATCGTTAAATTTCTTGAATAATCAAACCCACTGCGGTGTCATTCCAGTGCGTGACACTGGAATCCATACTTTTTCTTCTGGATCCCAGTGTCAAAGCACTGGGATGACAAGAGATCAATTCATAAACGATCTCAATCTTCAACATAAATGGCCAAATGACATTCTAATCGATGGCAAGAAAATAAGCGGAATATTGCTTGAAAAAAAATCCAATTCGAATTGGCTCATTATAGGAATTGGAATTAATGTCAATCATGCACCACTTCCAGGAACAACGTGCATTAGCAATTATGGTGGATCTGTGTCTAACATAGATCTGCTAAAAAAATTAATAATAAATTTTAATAAGCTAAGAAAGCAATGGCTATTTGATGGGTTTCATGCTATAAGAGAAATGTGGCTCACAAGAGCATTCAAAGTGAATGAGCAAATTACTATAAAGTTAGTTGACAAATTGTATGAAGGAATTTTTGCTGATATAGACAAAAGTGGTAAATTAGTGTTGCAGCAAAAGGATGGAAGCTTAATTTATTTTGATGCAGGTGAGTTATTTATTGGCAGTGCATTATGAATATATATGTAATTTTTGCTTACCTTATTAGTTTCATACTGATTGGTGGAAATTTGATTTTTACCGTTTCTTGCTATATAAAAAGTAAAAAAAACTTAGAAAGTCTTAAAAGCAACAATGAAGAAGAAACATAAACGATTACTTATAACTTCAGGAATTTTCTGCTTTTTAAGTTGTGCAGTTTTTTTTATTTTAACAACGCTCAAAGAAAATATCTCATTTTTCTATACAGTAAGTGAGGCAATAGTTTTACCAAATAGTCAAAAGCCAATCCGTGTTGGTGGAATGGTTGTTGAAAATAGCGTGATACGGAGCGAAAGCGAAGTGATTTTTCAAATGACAGATTTTAACAAAAGCGTTATGGTGAAATATCAGGGAATACTTCCACCGATGTTTTCAGAAAAAAGTGGTGTTGTTGTGCAAGGTAAAATGTTTGATAATAGTACTTTTCTTGCAGATACAGTGTTTGCAAAACATGATGAGAACTATATGCCGAAAGTTTATAAAACAGATTCCCTAATTCAGCTGTATTGAAACGATATGTAGAGAGAGTAACAGCCTGCTAGCAAGCTGTTACTTTCCTAACTACTATAGTATATCAGAGTGAGTTGGTGCTTCCCATTCTACGTTATTATGGTCAATTATTGCTGCTTTTAATCCTTCAACTTCTCCCCTTAGGTGATCAAGTTCTTCTGCCCATGTTCTATAGTTTTTATTATTATCAATAAATCCATCCTGTTGAATTAACTCATTCAAATGAGATAAACCTTTGGCCAAGCGTTGGTTTGTATCAAGAGACTCTTTTCGAAGTTGTACTATGTTTTTCATAAGTGAGACATTCAAATTAGAAACAAACTTCTCATTTAAATCGTAGATTAACTTATCCATAACTTGATAGACGTAATGAATTGTTGCAATTTTATCTTCAATGTCCTCAAAGTTTGTGGGCTTAACTTTAACTTCTATATTTTCTATTTCTTCAAAGTTGAAATCGCTCATTTGGTTTATTGCTTCAAAGTTATTTTCGCTTTCTTGTTTACTGTTGTTACTCATGTTAGCTCCTATTGAAATGGCATATACAGACTGGTATGAGGCTGTTACTTTCTTATACTTTACAACATGTCATAATAGGGTGGTGCCTCCTCAGGTAACATATCATTTAATTTAGCGGTTAAATCTGCTAGATCTTTTTGTAACCCTTTACTTTTGTTGCCTATAATATCTTGCAAACTTGCAACTTTATCTTGCTCTTCTTTTAACATACTATTCAACCTATTAATAAGTTGTTCATTAATATTATTAGCTAAATCATCAAATGCTTTTTTAACAGTATCACCACTAACCGCTTTCTTAAAGTCCTGTATATCCTTACCACTACCTGTCTTAAGTGTAATAAGACCAAGAGCGCTTATAAGTTGTTCTTCATTATTAGCACTTTGTAAAAGGTTTTGCGAGTTCTCACTCATATAAATTACCTCCATAAATTATTAAAGTTTAAATTATTTTTTAGTTTCACATGCACACTGTTGATTTATCAATATCCAAGTTCACAATAAATGATCTGTTACTGCAAACTCAGCATTAACATCTTGAAGAACGTAAGTTGATGGATGTGCATCATTCCAATTTGCTTCACTCTCCTCAGGAAGCATTCGTTCAACCTTACTCATAAGGTCTTTTATTTTTTCATTTTGCTCGTTAAATTTCTCCTTCAATGCATCAAGAATAGCTTTAGAATGACCTTTACTATCAAGATTACCAATCACAGATATAACTTTCTCGTGAGGCAATTTGTGAATAATATCTTTAAGCTCTCCTGCACCTAAATTATCCAAAAGTTCTTTAAACTGCTCATGAGACATACTATGAGCAAAAGCTTTAAGTTTTTCTGGGTTGTTAACTAAAGACTTAACAACCATCTGAATCCTATCAGAATCATCAGTTAACTCTCGAGCTACTATTGCAAGTTTCTCATGGTCTAGCTTATTAATTAAATTATGTAATTTATCTCCTTCTAACATTTTTACTAGAGTTGGAAGTCGATCTTTTAATGCTTTATGTAAAAGAGTGTTGAAAGCTTTCTCATCTGCATCTTTTATTAATTCTACAAACTGATCATTGCTCATTGTATTAATAACTTCCTGAAACTGATCCATTTTCAAGTGAGGGAAAATTTCTTTTACTTGATCTAGGTTAAAGTCTTTTACTAAGTTTGCAACCTGATCCTTATTTAATAAGGGGACTATTATTCCTAACTTTTTTGAATCCAATGTGTGAGTAAGGGCTTGTAATTGATGATTGGTTAGATGATCCACTAAAGCTAGGAATTGGTTGTCTGTTAAGTTCTCTGCTAAAGCCTGCAACTGGTTTGAGCTCAACTTAGGAACGATTTTTTGTAATTGCTCGTTGCTAAAAGTATTGGCAAGAGTTTTGAGTTAGTTGCTTGTGAGAACCTGAGCAAAGATTTTAGTAAACGTGTTAGATGACATCATTTCTTCCAATCCATTAGACAATATTATTTCTTTCAAATTACTATAATCATTATATGATATACTCTTGTTTAGTACTACACTGTGTAAGAGGCTAATAGTAGGCTCTTCAGAATCTCTGTCTATCATATTTCCTTGATAATCTGACAAGTAAATTTGATAATCATCACCGCTATTTTCAAGTGTAATATATTGGTATTCCACTGGTTCTATAAGAATACATGAGGATCCTTCTAACGATGCGGGTTTTATGCTTACCAACCTGTCATTAAAGTATGCAAGAGAAAGGCATGGTATTGAAGCAATTACATTTTTTGCTTGGTCACAGACACTAATGAAAGGATACTGTATTATTCCCGGTCTTACTTCAAATTTTGGGTAAAGAACACGCATTTCATCATCTGCAATATTAAATGCAATAGAAAAGTTGTTTGTACCGTTCAGACTTTTTTTTGCCGATTCAAAATCGAAGCTAGAGTCGGTTTTAATTCTAGATTTTATTAAACATTCACCTGACTCTTTATCAAATATACTTAATTCGTAACTTTTGCCTTTTACCAGAGATAGTACTTCATCTAATTCTACTCTATAATAATTTCTATCATCATTAAAATTATTATCAACAGATCTTTCTTGCTTCATTGTACAGAGGTTTAGCTTTTTTCCATCTTCTTTCAGGCACAACATTTCTACAGTAAATGTCTTAACATTATATGGCACAATACCTTCTTCAAGTTGGCACATCTGCAAGGGTAAACTTAATTCTATTTCGCTTTCATCATCTAACGCTTCAAAATTCACTTTGGCAAGATTATATTCAGAATATTTTTTCTGCCCTGTACCGTAGGGAGATTGTCGAAACTGTTCAAAAATAGGAATATCGTTAGTATCACTAAAAGATTCTCCAGGCACCATTTTAAAAACATGTTTTTTTCCACTCATAAGTATTACCAAACCAATTTAATTATAGCTATTCTAACATTTATTGATTAATTTATTACTAAGTTGATATATATTAGAATCATAATAACAAACATCACTTGTGTTAGGAAAAGTTATAAGAAGAAATAGGGATTTTTGGGAAAATAGATTAAAATAAGCTGCTTTGACAGGATTTATAGTATCCTAGGGATAATATGGATTGGTGGAGGCAAGCGGGATCGAACCGCTGACCTTCTGCGTGCAAAACAGATGCTCTACCAGCTGAGCTATGCCCCCAATTCTTGCTTAAAGCATAAATCACTCACGCTGAAATGCAAGAAATATTTATCTGTTATGCTATTACTCAATAGTGCGCAAACTCTGCATTTATGTATAATTCTCTATCTTTTTAGAGTTGTATCTCAGCTTTGCCAAATAAATCTGTTAATTAACAAGAAATTTTCCTTCAAAAATTTTTAATTAAATTATCATTAACGCAGTATATTATATAATTTATTTAACCACGCATGAAAATTTTAGTTTGATTAAAACAGATAAAAACTATATTACTGTTTAGTATATCTGAAAAATAAAATGATCCCGTAGCTCAGCCGGTAGAGCAACTGACTTTTAATCAGTGGGTCACGCGTTCGAATCGCGTCGGGATCACTTAGAATCTTAAAAGCATGCTAAAAGAACAGGACAAAATATTCACAAACTTAAATGGTAAAGAAACACCACTACTTGAGGGTGCAAAAAAACGTGGTAGTTGGCAAAAAACAAAGAAATTACTGGATTTAGGATCAGAAAAAATCATTGAGGAAGTAAAGAAATCTGGCTTGAGAGGTCGAGGGGGTGCAGGATTTTCTACTGGCCTTAAGTGGAGCTTTATGCCTAAAAATCCTTCAAAAGCGTATTTAGTAGTCAATGCAGATGAGTCAGAACCTGGTACGTGTAAAGATAGAGATATATTACGATATGAGCCACATAAGTTACTTGAGGGAATTCTTCTAGCTGGCAGAGCGATCAGCGCATCAGTTGCATATATTTATATCAGGGGTGAATTTTATAATGAATATTTAGTTCTAAAAAAGGCACTTGAGGAAGCCTATAAAGAAAACTTAATTGGAAAAAATGCCTGCAAATCAGGTTATGATCTTGATGTATTCATTCACAGAGGTGCAGGAGCTTATATATGTGGAGAAGAAACAGCTCAACTTGAATCAATTGAAGGAAAAAAAGGCTTTCCTCGCATGAAACCTCCATTCCCTGCGGGTGTTGGACTTTTTGGCTACCCAACCACAATAAACAACGTTGAAACTATAGCCATGGTTCCAGATATTCTAAATCGCGGAGGAGAGTGGTTTGCATCTCTGGGTAAACCAAATAATACTGGCACTAAGGTCTTTTGCATTTCAGGGAATGTAAATAATCCATGTAATGTTGAAGAAGAGCTCGGAATTTCACTGCGTGAATTAATTGAAAAATACGCAGGTGGAGTGAGAGGAGGTTGGGATAATTTACTTGCTGTAATACCTGGTGGGTCTTCAGTCCCATTAATTCCAAAATCTATATGTGATACTATTGAAATGGATTTTGATTCATTAAGGGCTGCACAATCAGGGCTTGGTACTGCTGCTGTAATAGTGATGGATAAATCAACTGACATAATAGCTGCAATAGAAAGATTATCACATTTCTATATGCATGAGTCCTGCGGACAATGTACACCATGCCGTGAAGGCACTGGATGGATGTGGAGAATTATGAGAAGAATGGTAGCAGGAAATATTAAACCTGGTGAAGTAGATAAGCTACTTGACCTTACAACTCAAATAGAAGGGCATACAATTTGTGCACTTGGCGATGCTGCAGCTTGGCCAGTTCAAGGATTAATCAGACATTTTCGTCATATAATTGAAGAGAGGATAGTAACTTAACTTATACTTTTAAATGATTTTACTACTTAGCAGCTAAAGTTAAAGAATATTGATTTCCTTCCCTTTTAGGTGCTAATTCTACTTTTGCAATATCTTCAGCGTCTCTAATTAGCCGTTCTAACTTTTTCAGTCCAACTTCAGTGTTTATAAGCTCTCTCCCTCTAAATCTCATTGTGACTTTAATTCTATGTCCATGCACAAGAAAATCCCTTGCTTGACGCAATTTTGTTTCGTAGTCGTGATCACCAATATTAGGACCCAGTTTAATTTCTTTTATAGTTAATGTTTTTTGTTTCTTTTTTGCTTCACTTGCCTTCTTTTTTATATCATACTTTTGTTTGCTATAGTCCAGAATCTTACATACTGGAGGAGTTGAATCAGGTGCGATTTCTACCAAGTCTAAATTAACACTTTGTGCAACTTCCAAAGCTTGTTCTATTGGAACAATTCCGACCATTTCACCACTATGATCAACTAAGCGTACCTCCTTAGCTGTGATGAGTTCATTAATTCTGTTTTTATTGTTCTTTTTGACTTGCAAATTTTAGCTCCATTAATTCAAATTAATAATTTTTAACAGCAATTCAGTAGCATTCTCCAAGGAAAAAGACTCCTGTTTTTCCGATCCTAAATTTCTCACTGACACAGTTTTATTTGTAACTTCATTTTTGCCTATGATCCATAATATAGGTACCTTACTTGAACTATGCAAACGTATCTTATAGCTAATTTTTTCATTGGTCAAATCAGTTTTGATTCTCACACCTTGTTCTTTTAAAACGTTGCTGATTTCTGTAGCATAACCGTCAGCCTCATTTGTAATGGTCAGAATAGCAAGCTGTGTTGGAGCAAGCCAAACTGGAAATTTTCCTGCATAATTTTCTATTAAAATTCCAATAAAACGCTCAAAAGTTCCAAGAATTGCCCTATGTAACATGACAGGGTGATGCTTGTGCCCGTCTGCTCCTATATAAAAAGCTCCAAGCCGCTCCGGTAAAATAAAATCAACTTGCAACGTTCCACATTGCCAATTTCTACCTATTGCATCTTTCAAAACAAACTCTAACTTTGGACCATAAAATGCACCTTCACCAGGATTAAGTTCATAACTAAGCCCCGCTTCTTTAACTGCTTCAAGCAGTGCTCTTTCAGCTCTATCCCACACTTCATCATTACCTGATCTAGTATCTGGACGGTCTGAAAATTTCACAGAAATTTCATTGAACCCAAGTTCTGAATATACTTCTTTTAAAAGGTCACAAAACTTTACAGTTTCAGAATTCACTTGTTTTTCCATACAAAAAATATGTGCATCGTCTTGCGTAAAACCACGCACTCGCATCAGTCCATGCAATGAGCCTGAGCTTTCATTTCTATGGCATGTGCCAAACTCTGCCATACGTATCGGTAAATCACGATAGCTTCTGATGTGAGAATTAAAAATCTGCACATGACAAGGGCAATTCATGGGTTTTATTGCTAGCTTTTTACTTTCAGATTCATCAATAATGAACATATTTTCACGAAACTTATCCCAATGTCCCGATTTTTCCCACAGCTCTTTGCTTACTAAAATAGGTGTTTTTACCTCAAAGTAGCCATTGTTCATTAACTTTTTTCTGATGTAAGACTCAAGAACATTATATAAAGTATATCCCTGTTCATGCCAAAAAATCTGCCCAACAGCTTCCTCTTGAATGTGAAATAAGTCCATATCCTTAGCAATTTTGCGGTGGTCGCGTTTTTCTGCTTCCTCCAGACGTTTAAGATAAGTATTTAATTCATCCTTATTTCTCCACGCGGTGCCATATATTCTTTGCAACATTGGGCCCTTAGAATTGCCACGCCAGTATGCACCTGCTACTTTCATAAGTTTAAACGCTTTAACTCTGCCAGTTGATGGTGAGTGCGGACCACGACATAGGTCTACAAAGTTGCCTTGTTTATAAACAGTTAGGTTTTCGTTTTCTGGTATTGATGAGACAATATCAACCTTGTATCTTTCACCTATATCACTAAAGAAATCAATTGCCTGCTTACGAGTCCAAACTTCTCGGACGAATCTGTGGTTACTTTTTATAATTTCCTTCATTTTTTTTTCTATTGCAGTAAGATCGTCCGTGGTAAAGGTACGATCTGTAGCAAAATCATAGTAGAAACCATCTTGAATTGTTGGCCCGATAGTAATCTGAGTATTAGGAAAGAGCTCTTTTACTGCCTGCGCCATTATATGAGCAGCATCATGCCTTATTATATCTAAACCCGCTTCGTCACTCAGTTGTATTACCTCTATCTCTGTATCAGATTCAATTTTACGTGAGAGATCATACAACTCACCATTTACCTTAAAGGCAATTGCTTCTCTCAAAGCATCCGGTTGTAATATATCAAAGCCAGTGACTCTACCACTGTATTCTTTTACTTTTTGTTCGGCTAAAAAGGTAACTTTTATCATTCATTAGACCTTTTGTCATCCCAATGCTTGACACTGGGATCCATGTTTCTTTCTTTTCTAGATTCCAGCGTCACGCGCTGGAATGACACCAAAAGGTGAGCTACTGATCTTTCAGTTAAATAACAGTTGTACAAGAGATCTATTACATACTTGCTGTAAGAAATTTTAATTGTTGACATACCTAGTTAATAATACGGCCTATTCTTTTTTAACCTGAGTGCAATTGCTTCTTCCCAAACTTCACCATTACGCAATAGCTTTTCTTTATTGTACATTAGCTCCTCTCTTGTTTCAGTAGCAAATTCAAAGTTAGGACCCTCCACAATTGCATCAACTGGACATGCTTCTTGGCAAAATCCGCAATATATGCATTTTGTCATGTCAATATCATAGCGTGTGGTGCGGCGACTACCGTCTTCTCTTTCCTCTGCTTCAATAACTATTGCTTGAGCAGGGCAGATAACTTCGCATAACTTACAAGCTATGCATCGTTCTTCACCATTTGGATACCTACGCAACGCATGCTCACCACGAAACCTTGGACTTAAAGGGCCCTTCTCTATAGGATACCTCAAAGTAACCTTTGGCTTAAACATATATTTTAATGTAATAACAAACCCTTTAATTAACTCTACAAAAGACCAGTACCAAGCTAATTTCTTGAGCATAAAATATTTAAAACTTGTGTCAGTCATTATAAATCATATTATCAGTTTTCAAAATAAATATTTTTACCTGACAGTTTTTCTATACAATATGTTTACTAATACTGCATTAATATAAATTAGCAAAATAAGTCAAAATCTTTTAGATTAAGTCTTTTAAATTGCTAAGTAGTTTATATAAATAATGACAAACACAAATGAAACTATTTTCGCTTTGTCGACCGTATTTGGTAAGTCAGGAGTTGCAGTAATCAGAATTTCAGGCAACTACGCGCTTAAAGCTTTAAATCATTTTCATATTAAGAAAGAAATTAAACCAAGATTTGCTACTTTAGTTGATCTATATGATGATTCCAGTCAATTGATAGATAATGGAATAATCATCTATTTCCCTACTCCAAACAGTTTCACTGGCGAGGATGTTATAGAGTTACAAGTGCATGGAAGCAAGGCCGTCATAAAAATCATCTTGGAGGAATTATCAAAAATTTTCTTTATGGCCAGGCCTGGAGAATTCTCACTTAGGGCTTTTCTAAATGGTAAATTTGACTTAACGCAAATAGAAGGGATTGCAGACTTAATTGATGCTGAGACGAAAATGCAAGCTAAACAAGCGATTAAGCAGATATCAGGAGAATTGGAGAGACTATACAGCAATTGGAGGCAAAGATTAATAACGATACAATCCAAAATCGAAGCATATATAGACTTTCCAGAGAACATTTGGGCAGAAAAAAGTGAATTGGAAAAAATTAATAATAAAGTGCAATCTCTCGTGCAGTTGATACAAGAGCATTTAAATGATAATAGACGGGGCGAAAGGTTGCGTGAGGGTTTACATATTGTAATAACTGGTGAACCAAATGTCGGTAAATCAACTCTGTTTAATTTCTTAGCCAAGCGTGATATTGCTATTGTTTCTGAATATGCAGGCACAACAAGAGATATACTTGAAGCTCATATTGACATTGGCGGATACCCAATCATTCTCTCTGATACTGCTGGAATTCGTGAGAGTTCAGATCCAATAGAATCAGAAGGTATAAGTCGAGCGAAAAAAAGGTCTTTTGAAGCTGATTTAAGAATAGAACTATTTCCTTTTGAACAGCGTCATAATATCAATTGCAACGTTGTAAATAGCGATACTATTTATGTATTGAGCAAAGCTGACGATGTTATCAATGATCACAATATAAAAGTTAATGGCATAGATCTTTTACCCATTTCTATTCTAAAGGGAATAGGTACAAACAAATTGATCTCTCTCATAAAAGAGAAGGCAAAGGAAAAATTTGGGCATGATAGAGACACTCCTGTGATTACTCGGCAAAGACATAGGAATCACATGCAGAAAGCACTGGAACATTTACAGCGTTTTAATATCGATAATCCAATTGAGTTGATATCTGAAGACTTGAGGCTTGCTGCATTTGAACTTGGTGCAGTGATTGGAATTATTAATGTTGAGGAAATATTGGACAGTATATTTAGCAACTTTTGCGTGGGCAAGTAAAGCTTTTATAGATTGCTTAAAATCAAATATTGTGATAGAAAAGAAATGGACGGATGGCCGAGCGGTTTAAGGCACCAGTCTTGAAAACTGACGTACGTGATGAGCGTACCATGGGTTCGAATCCCATTCCGTCCGCACATCATCTCGCTACGATAGCTGATTTTTAGAGCTTATTTGGACTATGTGGTTCATAACGCTGGAAATCTTATCTAATCTAGCCACATCTTTTAAAAATACATCCCTTTGTAAATTGACCTTGTTAGCAAAGAAAGCTAATATCTATAAATAGATCACCATCTGAATATGGAAACCGATATCGTAATAATAGGTGCAGGGCCTGTTGCAATATTCACTGCTTTTCAAGCGGGAATGCTTGATATGAGATGTCATATAATAGATGTTTTGGATCAAGCAGGAGGACAATGCACAGCTCTTTACCCAGAAAAGCCAATATATGATATACCTGGTTATCCTGTAATTACTGCCCAAAAATTAATTGAGCGACTAATGGAGCAAGCTTCACCATTTGAGCCTGTTTACCATTTAAGTCAAAAAGTGGAAAAGATTTCAAATAACGAAGGTGAAAACTTTACTATCATAACGAACATAGGTACAGAGGTAAAATGCAAAGCCGTTATCATTGCTGCAGGTAATGGAATGTTTGAACCTAACCGTCCACCCTTAAGTGGTATATTAGAATATGAAAATAAATCTGTATTTTATAGTGTAAATAAAATTTCTGATTTTCAGGACAAAACTATAGTCATTGCAGGGGGGGGTGATTCTGCGGCTGATTGGACTGTAGAACTTTCTAAGGTTGCGAAGAAAATTTATGTGATACATAGGAGAAAGGAATTTCGCTGCACTCCTGAAACTAGAAATAAATTAGAATCACTTGAAAATGATGGAAAGATAGAACTGGTAGTGCCATATCAATTACACGAACTAGCAGGAGGTCATGGGCAGTTGAGAGCAGTGATAGTAAAAAACATTGCCTCTAAGGAAGAAAAAGAAATATCCGCTAATTTTTTGCTGCCATTTTTTGGACTGTCAATGAATCTTGGTCCAATAAACAATTGGGGTATACAGTTAGAACATAGCCGCATAGTTGTTAATTCAGCTACGCTTAGAACTAGTAGAGATAGAATATATGCAATCGGAGATATAGCTACTTATCCAGGCAAACTAAAATTGATACTAAATGGTTTTGCTGAGAGCGCCATGGCTTGTTATGACATATACAAAGTAATTCACAATTCTCCAGTTAATTTTCAATATTCAACTTCAAAGGGAATTCATGGAAATTAAAGAGTAAGGAGATCCATGAACCTACATGGAGTTATCTCAAGCATAAGGGAACACAAACGAAAAAGATTACTTTACAAATTTCTCCAACTCCCTTATCATGACAATAAGAGTATTTATCCTTGTTTTTGACCTGCAGGCTCAATGACAAAATTCAGTAAAAAAACTCAGGTATTTATTGGCAAATTACACAAAAATTATAGCGGCTGCATGTCTTTTTTATTTTTTCTACATTCAGCCAAAACGCGCTTTAAATAAGCGTTAGCACATTATTACAATGCCAATTTACATTATTATAGGGTCAAAACTCGTCACACGGGGATTCTTTTTCCTTTTTTTTTACTTGGTAAATTTCTTAATACTTATAACTAAAGCTTCAGGCCAGCACTTGATGCTGGAATCCAGAAATCTTTTGAGCACAAAAGTTATGCTAGGTTTTGTTGGTAAGAAACCAGTGTCAGCTACTCGGATGACACCAAAGGGGCACTTGGATAGAGGCTACTTGAATAACACCATCATAAGGTGAACCAGTGTCAAGCACTGGAATGACAAGGAAAGGGCTACTTGGATGACAAGAAAAAGGACGCTGATATGACACCAAAGAGGCTGACACCACCATAAAGTAAATTCCACTAACACTATAGGAGACTAACATGAACTTTTTAAAATTTATCGAACTATGCTTTCAAACGGTGATGCCGGGATGTGAGTATAACAATTATCAGTATATAAAAATTATAGCAGACAGGCTTGAAGCAGCAAGCACTGGTGAAGTGAAGCGAATAATATTCAATATGCCTCCGCGCTCGATGAAGTCTATGTGCGTGAGTGTTGCATGGCCCGCATGGATACTTGGTAATCAGCCAACCGCAAGAATAATAGTTGCAAGCTATTCTCAGCGGCTTAGCGAAAAGCATTCGCTTGACACCAGGTGCGTGATGCAGTCTAGTTGGTATAGAGTGCTATTTCCAGAGGTAGAACTATGCAAAGACCAGAACACTAAATATAAATTTCAAACAGTGCAGAGAGGATGTAGGATTGCAACATCTGTTGGTGGAACACTGACTGGTGAAGGTGGAGATTTTATCGTCGTGGATGATCCACTGAGTTCCTCTCAAGCTTTGAGCGAGACGTTTAGAAAACGTGCCACAAACTGGTTCGATCAGACTCTAATAACCAGGCTCAATGACAGGAAAAAAGGAGTTATCGTTGTTGTAATGCACAGACTACATCAAGAGGATTTGACTGGGCATCTTCTCTCCAAACCAAGAAATATATGGCATCATATTTGTTTGCCAATGATCTCTGAAAATAAGGAAATTATCTATTCAATCAAAAGATCAATTCTCCCTTCTCCTGTTCCTATTATTCAAGTAACTACAAATGAGTGCAAAAGCTCAACAGGCGCTACATCTTCAAGGATTTTATACTTAAAAAAGGAGGGTCAGCTGCTATATCCCCTAGATGTAGGAGAAATTGAAATGATAAAGGCTGAACTTGGGAGTTACGCTTTTGCTGCTCAATATCAACAAAATCCTCTGCCACTTTCAAGTGGTATAATTAAGCAAGAATGGTTGAAACGCTATAGAAATTTTCCTGACAATCTCTCACATATAACTCAGAGCTGGGACACTGCTGTTTCAACAAACGATTCTAGCGGCTTTAGTGTCTGCACTACCTGGACAAAGGTGAATAATAAGTTTTATTTACTCGATGTGTACCGTGCGAAGCTTGAGTATCCAAAACTTAAAGAACAAGTTCTGTCACTAGCTGCAAGATGGAAGCCACACTCAATTTTAATCGAAGCAAAAACAAGCGGTCAGCAATTGATTCAAGAGCTCAAGGCAATACCTATTATCGGGATAGTGCCACACGGTGGCAAACTTGCTCGATTCCACCAGATTGTTCCGATAATAGAATCTGGCAAGGTTTTTCTGCCACACCAAGCAGTATGGCTCAGCGATTTTGAGTATGAGATTTTAATGTTTCCAGAAACCCGCCACGACGATCAAGTAGATAGCGCTGTGCAATACCTTCAGTGGATGAGAGATAGTAGCTTCAGGGTTGCAGCTATACGAACATTGTGATTCAAGAGGCAATAATTTGCTACCCACAATTTCGATTATAAGCTCATTTAAAATAAATATTGATTTCTTATTTTAATTATTTAAAAATTAAAATAAATTATTTAAGATTAGGGTAAAAATTATGACAATAAATTATCAGCAGTGGCGGGAAGTATTAAGTACGGTTAATAGTGATAATAAATTAGATAAAAGGAACGTAATTGAAAAAGTAAAAGAAGAGCTAAAGGCAAGCAATGAAGAGGTATTTAAACAGTGGGAAGAGAGTAATTTTTATGTAAATTATAATTTGAAGTTGGAGATAATGAATTCACATTATTACATTTAACTGCTAAGTTAGGCTATACGAGCTTGACAAAGGCTTTAATAGTAACAAAAGGGATAGATGTTAATATAAAAGATAAAAATAAAAAGACACCTTTACATTTAGCTGCTGAAAATGGTTATAAAGAGGTAGTAGATGCTCTGTTGGAAAAAGATGAAATCAGGATTAATGAACAAGAAGATAAGGAGGGATGGACACCTTTACATTTAGCTCTTATGAATGGCCATGCAGACGTGGTATACTCTCTCGTAAGAAACGGTGCGGATGTTAATATACAAGATGAATATGGAATGCCACCTGCATTTTTGGCTATTCGAAGAGATTATGTATTTACTTTGCCAAAAAAACGTGAAGGCTCCTATATTAATGTGAAAAATCATGCTAGAACTGCTTCTAGGAATTTAGCTAAAGAGGAAAAACAACGTACATCAGCAATTGCGAAAGGTTTTTTTGCCGGTAGTACAACTGCATTATCAGGTGTTTTAATAGCGAAAGCACTTTCTGCAACTGGAATAGTTACAGCTGAGTCAAAACCCTCTACACCAATAGCAGTGGTTGCAGTTATAGCAACAGGACTAGCAGTTGGTGGTGCTACATATATGATGTTAAAGCCCAGTACTAAAGTTGATGGAGTAGCAGTCTTAATGGATGGGCGTCAAGAAGCTGCTAGCACTAGTAGGGTTACCTAGCGCGTATTCGACCTAGCTGCATAAATACTGATCATAGAAAATGACATTACAGGGACAGTGGAATAACGTAGGAGAGAGCGCTGACAACTTTCGTTTAGGCAAGATTATATCTTGAAAAAATTAAGCTTTAGTGCTACTAAATATTGTAACTTCTATGCTGAAACCTGACTATGAATATGGAAAAAATACGCAATGCTAAAATAAAATTACCAATATTTCTCGATTATCAATCTACTACTAAAGTAGATCCTCGTGTTTTGGAGGTGATGATACCTTATTTTGGTGAGTTTAGTAATGCACACTCTCGTAGTCATTCATTTGGTTGGACAGCTGAGGAAGCAGTAGAAAAAGCAAGGAAGCACATTGCTGATTTAGTGAATGCAGACAGCAAAGAAATCGTCTTTACCTCGGGTGCAACCGAATCAAATAACATGGCTATCAAAGGTGTTGCTCATTTTTATAAGAATAAGGGAAATCATATAATAACTGTCTGCACGGAGCATAAGTGCGTTTTAGATTCTTGTCGACATCTGGAAAATGAAGGCTTTAAAGTTACATATTTGTCCGTTAAGCAAAACGGAATTATAGATTTGTTGAAACTTGAGAAGGCAATCACTGATAAAACAATTCTGATTTCAGTGATGATGGCAAATAATGAAATCGGAGTAATGCAACCTGTCAAAGAAATTGGTGCAATGTGTAGAAAGCATAATATATTTTTTCATACAGACGCTGCCCAAAGCTTTGGAAAAGTTCCAATAGACGTAAATGAAATGAACATTGATCTTATGAGCCTTTCTAGCCATAAAATTTATGGACCTATGGGAATAGGTGCATTATATGTCCGTAGAAAAAATCCTCGTGTTAGGTTGACGCCACTAATTAGTGGTGGTGGACAGGAGAGAGGCATGCGCTCTGGAACAGTTCCTACTCCCCTTGCAGTTGGTTTTGGTGAAGCAGCACATATCGCTAAAAAAGAAATGGAAATAGAAGCAAGCAAATTAGAAGAGTTGAGAGATATTTTGTACAACAAAATAAAAGAGGCATTTCCTGATGTTGTTTTAAATGGTGACTACGAAAATAGGATTCCAGGTAACCTTAACTTAAGTTTTCCTTATGTTGAGGGTGAGTCTCTTATCATGGCAATCAAGGATTTAGCAGTAAGCTCTGGTTCTGCATGCACATCTGCATCCCTTGAGCCTTCTTATGTTATAAGATCACTAAACAATGGCCACGATCTTGAGCATTCATCAATTAGATTTGGCCTTGGCCGATTTACAACTAAAGATGAAGTTCTATACGCAGCAGATCTTGTTACTAAAAATGTTGGACGGCTAAGAGAGATGAGCCCACTTTTGGAAATGGTACAAGAAGGAATAGATTTAAGCACCGTAAAATGGGATTCTCATTGAAGAACGTTAACCATTAGCAGAGTGATGGTTGTCTAAGCTCTTTCTATGGGTGAAATCGGAAACTTAGCTTTAAGTTCTTTGTAGATGCCACGGAACTAAGTAGCAATCCTATACATATTAAGCTCGCAGCAGTTGTGCTTCCGCCATAGGATAGAAATGGAAGTGGGTCACCTATTATAGGTAAGAAGCCTATTGTCATTCCAATGTTTATAAAGAAATGAGCACTAAAAAAGGCAAAAACCCCGATAGATATTAACTTAGAAAAGTAATTTTTTGACCTGTAAGCAATGGAGAATATTATAGCAAGCAATGTGGTATAGAGTAAAATCAAAGCCATGCTGCCTAAGAACCCCCATTCCTCACTAAGTACCGCAAAAGCAAAATCTGTGCGTTTCTCTGGCAAAAATCCAAGTTGAGTTTGACTCCCATTAACAAATCCCTTACCAAATAAACCTCCTGAACCAATAGCTATTTGAGATTGCTGTGCATTATAACCTATTCCAAGTGGATCTACTGATGAATCCAAAAATGATAATATCCTTTGCTTGTGATAAGGGCGCAAAAAAGGCCAAATAGCTGGTATTGCGAAAATGCCAAGAGTTCCAAAAATTATTAAATGAGGTCTTTCCATTATTGCTGTGAATATAATTGATGCTCCTATAAACAATATTATTACAGCTGTTCCTAAATTAGGTTGCTTCAATACAAGGAATACAGGTAAGAAAATAATTATAAGTGGCTTAAATAAACTTTGAAATTTCATCATTTTATACACACTTTGTTTATTAAAATAATGAGCAAGTGCAAGTATTAAGCCCACTTTTACAAATTCTGATGGTTGTAAACTAATTGACCCAATTCTTATCCATCTCGTTGCACCCATTATATGCGAGCCAAAAAAATTTACTGCTAACAGCGCAATTACTGCTGCTATGTAAAAAAAATAAGCGTGCTTCAAATAAAAATCTAGCTCTATAAATGACATAGCTATAGCAAGCAAAAGGAAGAAAGAGAATATGACCAATTGGTGAATTGCAAATGGAGCCCACTTTCCTCCAGCAGAAGAATATTGAACAACAATGCCAACGCAAAACAGAGCTATTACGTTAATGACTAATAATAAGTGAATCTTCTTCAGCTTATCCATAGCGAAAACTTTACAGACTTTTAGATACAATAAAACATAAGAAAATCAAAAAGCAAATTTATTAATTACCAACCGAATTGGACTACTATATATCCCAGTTATTACCGTTAAAATTGCCATAAATAATAGACAAAAGAGCATAAGTAATGGTACCTCATTAAGTGTCATTCCAGCGTTTGATGCTGCGCTATTTTCAAAATACATTTTCTCTACCACCCTCCACATATATATTAGTGCAAGAAAAGAGCCAGCAGCAAAAACTGCAAGGGAAATCCATGCATGAGATTCGATAATTGCTTTCATCATATACCACTTACTTACAAAGCCATTTGTCAAAGGTACACCGATTAATGCGAAACTAAGTAGAGTAAATGCAAGTGTTGTATAGGGCATTGACTTTTTTAGTCCTGATAAATTTTCTATTTTTGTCATACCAAACTTATAAGAAATACACCCTGCAGTCATGAATAAAGACGTTTTTATCATGCTATGATTTACTATGTGAAGAACTGCTGAAAACAAACCTGCTTTTGAATTTAAACCCAGCATTAAAATTATATAGCCAATCTGACTGATACTGGAGTGAGCAAACAGTCTTTTTATATCTTTTTCGATCATTGCAGATATTGATCCAAATACAACAGCACAAAGCGCAAGGATGATCATCACGTTGCTTAGTGGTAAGAAAAAATTTTGCTGAAAAACAGTGTAAAAGATTCTGATAAAAACATATATCATCACTTTGGTTACTGTACCTGAAAAAAATATGCTAATGAAGCTAGGTGCTTCACTATATGCGTTAACCAGCCATCTGCTGAGTGGAAACAGTGCCATTTTGATTGAGAGACCAACAAAAATGAATAATGTACCAAGTCTTATGATGTTATTATCGTATAATGGTACTATTCTTTCAGCCATGTCAGACATGTTGAGCGTTCCGGTCATAGAGTATAAAAGGCCGATGCCAAACAAGTAAAATGTTGCTCCTAGAGTACCACTAATGAGGTATTCAAATGCTGCAACTAAAGCTTTCTTATCCCTTCCCATTGAAACTAAAACATAAGAAGAAAGAGATGAAATTTCTAAAAAGACATAAAGATTGAATATGTCATTTGTGACTAAAATCCCAAGTAATCCACTTAGGCACAGTAGAAATAGAGAGTAAAAACCAGAGATTTTGTTTTTGCTAATCTCTTTTTCATTAATATGAAAGCTATAAAGCACACTAATCAGCGCTATAAAATTCACCAAAGTTATAATCAAGGAGTTCAATATGTCAATTCTCAACTCTATTCCGTATGGAGGAGCCCAATCTCCAAGATAATAAGTTATAATTTCACCATTGTATGTTTTCACTAGCAACATTAATGAAATAAAGAAAGTAGCTGCCGTTGTAAAAAAAGAGATAAACCAGGACACCCTATGTTTCCTGGTAAGAAAGCAGAACATCGATGCAATTATTGGTATAATAACTTGTAGAATTGGTAATTGCATTAAACTGTTGTTAATACATCGTTAAAGTATTAGTATATATAATACTTTTTGTTTTAATACCTTTATGTTATCTAAAATTTATAATGCAGTAACAAACTTATTAAGGAGAAAAGGTAAACTTATAGGTAGGGATGAAAACGGAAATTCTTACTATGAGTCAAGTAAAGGGAAAAGATGGGTAATATATGGTAATGTTTCTGAGCCCACAACAATTCTTCCAGAATGGCATATATGGCTGCATTATACTAATAATGAAGTACCAGTTAATAATAACAAAAGAAAAACTCCTAATTTAACAGGTACGAAAGGTGCATACTACCCAAATCAAAAGGTGAAAAACTACTATGAAAGCTGGAATCCTAATAATTAAAGATGCGAAGGTCAAATATACTTGAAATAATTGCTGGATCATTTGTATTAATTTTCACTATTTTTCTTGTCTTCTTCGCTATTAATAAGCTATCTTACATAAAGAGAAACTATAAGGATTGCTATAAAATACATGGCCTTTTTACTGATGCTAACGGTGTAGGGGTTGGTGATAGTGTCAAGATCTCTGGTGTAGAAATCGGAAGCATAACTGGTGTATCGCTTGACAAAGCTACCTACATAGCACGAATCGATATGTGCATAAGCAGAGACATAAAGTTGCCAATTGATAGTTCAGCTCTAATCGCTAGCAGTGGAGTTGTTAGTAGTAAATTTGTTAATATATTACCTGGTGCAGATCCTAAATTAATTTCACACGGTGGTAAAATAGCGCATACTCAAGCTGAAGCAAATATGGGTGGAATAGTGGATAAAATTATTGGCATGTTTACAAAGTGAGAATAAGAACACATAAGCCAACTTGGCCTATGTACAATTAAGGGATTTTTCTATCAATAGCTTGAAGTTGTTCAGCGTTTGAATTATCAAGATTTCTGCTAGGTTTTACATTCCTAATAATCTCAACAAATGCTTGTACTTTCAGTATAGGAGTGTTTTTTTTACGTACTTAGGGAAGTGTTAAATAAACTGTATCAAACCGAGAAGTAAAAATAAAATAGAAACAAAAAATGGAGGTTTGACAATGAGTCAAGCAAACAGAACTACCGGTTTGGTAGACTATAAAGAATTAGAAACAAATATCTTATCGTCTATACGAGAAGGAACACCATTGACGGAAAGAGATGGTGCATTAACACCGTTTGTAAAAAGGCTACTGGAAGCGAGTCTGGAAGGTGAAATAAAAAAATCACTTGTCGGCTAAAAGCGAAGAAAATAACCGAAGAAATTCAAAGACTTTACGGACAAGTGCAGGTTCATTTGAGTTATTGACACCAAGAGATAGGGAAGGAAGCTTTGAGCCACAAGTAGTCAGAAAAAGGCAAACAAGACTACACCTCGAACTTGAAGCAAAGGTTTTAAGTACATATGCCAGTGGCATGGTATATAGAGATATAGCGTCGCATGTAGAAGAGATATAAAATATCTGTAGCAGAGATATCAAGTATTACTGATAAATTATTGCCTGTAATCAATGAGTGGCGTAGTCGTCCACTGCAATCAGTGTATCCAATAGTGTTTATGGTTTTTTAAGGTCAAAGAAGACGGTCATTGCGTAAGTAAATATATGTAGAATATATTAGCAGAATGAAAGGAAAGAAGTTTTAGGTTTTTATATAGCAGAAAGTGAGGGAGCTAACTTTTGGCTAGGGATGTTAAATGACTTAAAAGAGAAAGGAGTAGAAGATATCCTGATTGTATGTGTAGATGGGCTAAAAAGCTTTCCTAAATAAACAGTGTATTTCCTAAAGCAGAAATACAACTATGTATTGTACATCAGATAAGAAATTCACTGAAATATGCATCGAGCAAAGATGTGAAAATTTTCATGAATGATTTGAAAAAAATATACCGTGCTGCAAGTAGAGAAATTGCCGAAAATTATTTGCTTGAGCTAGAGGAAAAATGGGGAGAAAAATATACTTTAGTTTTGGGAGAATAATTGGGAAAATCTGTCTAGTTATTTTAAATATTCCTGCCCTGTAAGAAAATTAATTTATACCACAAAC
Source organism: Eurytoma adleriae (assembly GCA_900480045.1). Lineage (NCBI taxonomy): Eukaryota > Metazoa > Arthropoda > Insecta > Hymenoptera > Eurytomidae > Eurytoma > Eurytoma adleriae. The sequence continues at coordinate 28,729 of UXGC01000709.1, read as the reverse complement.
CCTATTGAAGGGTTACATAGACAGATCAGAAAATTTACTAAAACTAAGGGCTCATTTACTAGCACAAATGCCTTGTATGAACAGGTATATTGTGCTATAAAAAAGGTAGGAGAAAAATGGGCTATGCCTATACATGATTGGGCTTTGACTATGTCTCAACTTGATATCTTTTTTTCTTATAGAGTTGAATTAAAAATGCGGTTTGACACAGTTTATTTAACCATACGTGTCAAGTTAAGAGATTGTGAGCAAATTTAGAGAAGTTAAGGTAGATACCCTAGTTTTTCTGTACTTGTCTTTTAATGAAAATTGCAACCAAGTTATGGTAAGCTTTTTGAGAAAAATATTTAAGCTTTTAATTTTATTATTTAGTGCTAAAAATAACTCTCTAACCCGTCTTTTTAGCTCAATAAATGCCTTTGTTAAGCTAAGCTCCGTATTTTTTTCAGTTCTGTGCAACCCACTATTCCATGAAATATAAGAATTGCACACAATTTGGCATATAGCTCACATAATACTCTGTATGGCTTTCCTCTCAGCTTATCAAGCCTTATATTACTCTTATATAATTTGAACAATAATTCAATTTGCCATCTTATTCGGTAAACTACTAGTATTTGCTCAGCATTAATCTTACTTTTTGGAACATTAGTTATAAATATCAACCAATTTAGTAACTTTTGGTTCCTTTGAGAAGATCATGTGATCTTGCTAACCTATTAGCCTTTCTTCTTCTAGCCATAGCTTGTTCTTCAGTTAGTTTTTTAAATATAATTCTCACTTTAACCCTTGTCTCTTTTCCTAACAATACCTCCTGTTCTAGAAAAGATCGATCTTCCAAATGTTCTAGTAAATCTATTTTTTGACCTGTCTCTATATCATATATATTCGTATCAGATTTATAACGACTGATAAAATAAGCTCCTGCTTGACTGATCTGCTCAAAAGAACTTGGCACGAAATAACCCAAATCAGATATTAGTAAATCGTTGCTCGATATATTGCTTAAATGGCTTCTATAACCCTGATCTGACCTTATTCCTTCAAGTTATATTAAGCTGGTCTAATGTCTGGTTTAGGTAGTCAAAAACTAATTGTAACTTTATTCCAGACTTAGTATTGCTTTCATAACCACTGTAGCTGGTACCATAACCTTTATACATGTCTTCCATACTGTTAGGTAAGCTAATATAGCTGCTGTCTAATAATTTAATACCTCCAAAGTGCTTCAAGATTCTGCAATCAACTTGTAAGGTATTTTTAAGTAACGTTAAAATACATTCTTTTCATGAATTCCACTGCTTCCTTGGTAAATCTAAAGTCCAGACCTTGTTTTGTTATATTTATCGAGTCTTCATTCAATAATTGACACACTGTCTCTATACTACAATTATCAACTCCCATATTACCCAAAACGATGGCTTTTATGAACGACGAGCCTTTTAGCTTCCTCTTTCTTTTTATGAACCCTGTTTTAGCTGAGATTTTATCTGCTTTTTCATTAAAAAACTCTTTGAGCTTTTTTGAGATGCAAACTATTCTTTTCATTGTATAAGTTCTCCGTTTTCTTTGTTAAATTTAAGAGAACTTATATCTTCTTTTTCTTTTCTTTACATCAACTTTACCTCACTTCTTCTTAACTTGACGCGTATGGTTTATTTAACACTCCCTTTTTGAAAGTTACAGATCGCTAAAAATATTTAAACAACTAATTTTTATAACTTTGTACCAATAAAACTATTCCCACCTTAATTATCAAACAGTAACGTATAGAACTACAAACTTTTGTATATTAAGAAATTGTTTAAATTGCATACCTGGCTACTATGTCCCCTACTTCCAAGATAAAGTACCTTTCACTAAAAAATATTGAATTTAATTTTTGTAATCACTTAAGTCTAGTATTATTTTGTTAATGTATCGTTCATTTGCATCCTTGATGATAAATTTTATACCATTTTTATATCTTATAACTTCATCTACAGAAGGTACCTTACCAGCAATTGAAAGAACCAAACCACTAAGTGTGGCATAATACTCTTCAGAGTCACATAACTCTATTTTTAGATTTTCCTCTATATCCTTTATAAGGGCCCTTGCCGATATTTCAAACTTATTTTGAGATGATTCAGTAATGGTGTGTTCTGAATTTGCCTCATTCTCGTTATCAATATTTGGTATCAATTCTTCTATAAGATCATTTATCGAAATTAAACCATCAGTTCCACCATATTCATCCAGTACAATAGCTAAATATGACTTGGAAGATTTCATTCTAACAAAAAGATTTGTTGCTTTCATTGAGGCTGGGACAAATATTACATTTTGTATAATATTTCTCAGATTAAAATCTTTATTCTTATTGAAAATGATATCTTTTACGTAAAAAAAGCCTATTACGTTGTCAAAGTTATTCTTATAAGTTGGTATCTTAGCATGGTAAGTGTTTTTCACCTTCTTTATTACCTCATCCTTGCTCGATTCAATGTCTACTGCACATATCTCCTTACGTGGAGTCATTATATCCATGATACTACAATCACGGAATTTTAATAGACTATTAAGTATGTCAAGACCTGACAGATCACCCATTAATGCCTCAGTCGCACATTTTTTTAACACAGAAGTTTTGTTGAAGAGAAAGAGAAAAATTCTGTATGCTATTTTTTCTACTAAAGTTCTTTTCTTATTCAATTTATTCCCTTCAATGGTGAAAATATCTTTAGATAAGGTCTATCAAGAAAACTGTTATTAAATGTTTAATAAGCATGTGAATAATGTCAAATTAATTTGTGAATTATTTGTTGACATAAAATACTAACAATTGATCAACAATTTTTTCAATGACATATACATAATTATATAACAATCCATGATAGTAAAGCTTTTTTCCATAAAAGAAAATTACTAACATTCTAGACATCTTACTTATACACATAAATCATAAAGGAAAATCAATAGTATAGAGAAGTTATTAACATATTTATCCACAAGCTAAGTAATACTAACTTTTACTGAATTTTAAGTTAATAACAATTTATTGATAGAACTACTACTACTGTTATACTTTGGTTTAGATAAGAAGTAGATAAAGTAGATTGAAAAGAAGTAAAGCAAAAATAGCAAGAATCATCAGCCAGAACGAGTCAGATGAAAAAGTTCCTATTTGGTTAATGCGTCAGGCTGGTAGGTCTCTTCCTGAGTATCGGAAGGCAGTGGAAAACATGAATAATTTCATGGAGATATGTTATAGCACAGATTTGGTAACAGAGTTAACGTTACAACCAATAAGAAGGTTCAACATGGATGCAGCGATAATTTTTTCTGATATTTTGATAATAGCTGACATTTTAGGTTGTAATGTAAATTTTATTCGAGGTGTGGGTCCAATAATAAGACCTATAGAAAGTGCTAAAGAATTGAAGAGTCTACAAGGAATTGAATCTAACACATTACCAATCCTAAATGCTATAAAAGAAGTAAGAAGCCAGTTGCCAGAAGAAAAATCGCTTATAGGCTTTGCTGGAGGGCCGTGGACGGTAGTTTCATACATCATAGAGGGCGGTGGTAGTAAAACTTTTTCCAAGGTGCTAAATTTTTGTCCATTGGCACTAGAGGAAATAATAAAAAAAATAACGGAAGCGACAATTATTTATCTGATCAAACAGATAGAGTTTGGAGCAGATGTTATTCAGTTATTTGACAGCAATGCTGGTGTATTGAAGGGAAAACTATTTGAAAGATACATCATCAAGCCAACAAAGGAAATTGTTTTGGCAATAAAGAGTAGATTTCCTAATTTTCCAATAATAGGTTTTCCGCGCTCTGCTGAAAATCTTTATACAGATTACTGCGAACAAACAGGCGTATCTGCAGTAAGTATAGATTATAATGTTCCAATAGAATGGGCGAAAGAAAATCTAAAAATTCCTCTGCAAGGGAACCTTAATCCTAGTCTTTTGGCCTACAATAAGTCAGAAGCAATTGAAGAAGCAAAGCGTATAATAGATTGTTTTAGAGGGTTACCTTTTATATTTAATCTTGGACATGGAGTGCTTCCTGATACTCCGGTTGAAAATATTGCTGAATTAGTGGACCTAGTAAGAAACTACTAAAACTCTTGTATGAAAAGCCTTTATGAGGGTGGAATGAAAACCTTACTTGACAAACCTCATTCTCTTCCTTACTATAACGATAAGAGTATTCATCCTTGTTTTTGGGCTCAACGACAAAATTCAGTAAAAAAACTCAAATATTTATTGGCAAATTACAAAAAATTATAGCGGCTGCATGTCTTTTTTATTTTTTCTACATTCAGCCAAATCGCTCTTATTTTAAGCGTTAGCACATTATTACAGTGCCAATTTACATTATTAAAACTCGCTATACAGGGGTTTATTTGCCTTTTTCAATTTATTAAGCTTTTTAATATCTATATTTAAGAATACAAAAATACCAACCTTTATGTAAAATAATAAAACTTCTAGCTTTTTTGTTGTGTAGAGTTTATCATTTTTATTTAACTTTAGTGAGATTATGTCAGACCTTGCAAAGAGGATGTCTCTGATAAAACCGTCGCCTACAATTGCTGTGACCGATAAGGCAAACAGACTAAAAAGCGAAGGAAAGAAAATTTGCGTTTTAGCTGCGGGAGAGCCGGATTTTGACACTCCAGATCATATAAAAAAGGCAGCTATTCAATCGATAAATGAAGGCAAAACTAAATATACTGCTGTTGATGGAACGCATGAGCTTAAAGGGGCAATAATCAATAAGTTAAAAAGGGATAACAATCTAGAATATACACTGAACCAAATTTGTGTCGGCGCAGGTGCTAAGCAGGTATTATTCAACTTACTTATGGCAACAATTGACCCTGGAGATGAGGCTATAATACCAGCTCCTTATTGGGTTTCGTATGTTGATATGGTAAATCTTTTTGGCGGACTGCCAGTTATTGTAGAGTGCAAACAAAACTTTAAGCTTACACCGGAGTTACTGGAAAGCAATATAACTAAGAAAACTAAATGGTTAATTCTTAATTCACCGAACAATCCAGCAGGAATTGTCTATACATATGATGAATTGAAAAGCATAGCGAGAGTATTGCTTAAACATCCACATGTGAATGTTGTTACAGATGATATTTATGAGCACATAGTATACGACGAAAAGTTTTTTACCATTGCTAAGATTGAGCCAAAACTTTATGATAGAGTTTTTGTGGTCAATGGAGTATCAAAAGCCTATGCAATGACTGGCTGGAGAATAGGTTATATTGCAGGTAGGAGTGATATAGTAAAAGCTATTTCTACACTGCAGTCTCAAAGTACTTCTAACCCAAATTCAATAGCACAAGCGGCAGCAGTTGAAGCGTTAAACGGTGATCATAGTTTTTTGAAAGAAAGAACAAAAATCTTTAGGGACCGTAGAGATTTTGTAGTAAAAAAGCTAAATTCTGCTTCAGGCTTGTCAGCATCTATTCCACAAGGTGCATTCTATTTGTTTGTCTCATGTGAAGGTTTATTGGGTAAGAGTACGAAAAGTGGTAAAGTAATAAATAGTGATCTTGATTTTGCCGAATATTTATTAGAAGATCATTTAGTTGCTGTTGTTCCAGGAATTGCATTTGGTCTGAAAAATTTTATCAGAATTTCTTATGCAACCTCTCAGGAACAATTAGAAATTGGATGTGATAGTATTACTAAAGCATGCGAAATGCTAAGTTAACTTTTTAATATTCCTATATATAATATTTCAGTAAGATAGAGTTGATTTATGGCTTGGGTGTATTTGCTATTAGCTGGTTTGGTTGAAATAATATGGACCACAGCACTGAAATATAGCAATGGCTTTACTCGTGTTATACCTGTAGTAATTATTTTAGTTAGCGGTTCTGTGAGTCTTTACTGGCTATCGTTAGCAATGAAGTCTATTCCTCTTGGAACATCTTATGCAGTTTGGACTGGTATAGGCTCTATAGGTGCAGCGATAATAGGAATAATGTTTTTTAATGACCCAGTAAATTTGGGGCGTTTATTTTCCCTTGCTTTGGTAGTGCTGGGTATCATAGGATTAAAAGTATTTTCCAATTAAAAAAAATTAAGTACGTCTATTTTACCATTTCAGGACTTTCTACTAAAGTTGCTTTGGATTTTTCAGTTCTCGAAGAGGGCATTCCTATTGATTTAGAAAGTACCTTTCTAATGTTCAATATTTCATTTTTCTCATTTTGTTGGATTAAGTTAATATCGTTTATTTTATTCACTAAATCTTTTCCTTCCTTTAAAATTTTTAAATCGCTTTCGTTGATGTGATGCTCATCGTTAAATTCTGCAACGATCTCTTTCTTCTTTGGATGAGTGTTTAAGAATTCCATCACCTGATATTTGGCGAAGGCTTGAACAAATTTCTTATTAAATCTTGAATCGTTATGTAATTCTTCTAGGCTTTCATCATATTGTTTTGCTTCGTTTATAGTAAGCTTTATTATTTCTTCTACGCTGCTTAAGAGTTCCCTGTACAACTTGTCGTATCTATTGCCTGTGTGTGCGGTAAATGTTTGTTCAATGTATTTTGTTGTGTAGTTTTGTAGTGTGTTGTCTGCTGTGTTTATATTCATTCACTCACCTTGCTTTTATATTATATTTTACACACGAAAAGGTTAATATTTAGTTAACTGCAGCGTTTCTGATACTGAATTTCATTGAAAATTATATTATTTAAAATATAATTGTTATCACGAAATAAAAGCGTAAGTAAAATGAATTTTGTAACAAAACTAAAACTTATAGTAAAAAAAATAAAGCTTAAGATGAACAAGGGTAAAATTATAAAAATCCTTATCATCTGTGGTATAATTTTTTTCATATACCTTATCCATGAACCAGTTATAGATATGCTAAAAGGTCTCTTTTAGAAAGATACTCGGATTAGAGTAGCTATCTACAAAAGTGTTGCTCCTTGCTGATAAAATACCTATAATCCTGTTTTTAGGTAATATCAGCATTGCAGAGAAACTTTTTCATATGGTTGCTAGCATCACTATTTTATGCATACCAGTATATATTACGTGTAATTCCAAATATAATCGCACCTGAATTAATAACGAAATTTAACATAAGTATTACAGATGTTGGTCAATTTGGTGGGCTATATTATATAGGCTATACGCTTGCTCACATACCTGTTGGTCTTGCCCTTGATAGATTTGGGCCAAAGTTTGTTTTGCCTGCGTGTATTGTCTTAACGTTTGCTGGGACATTACCACTAATATGCTTTGATGAGTGGTATTACTCAATACTTGGTAGAATGATTGTTGGAGTTGGGTCATCTGCTTCGGCAATTGGGCTCTTTAAAGTTGCAAGTATGTATTTCTCACAAGAAAAATCAGCAAGGATGGCTAGTTTATCTATAATAATAGGGTTACTGGGAGCTATTTATGGTGGATTACCTCTAGACTTCTTGCTCAATAAATTTGGTTGGAATTATGTTATATATACTTTCTCAGCGTTTGGTTGTTTGCTTGCTCTGTTGTTGCTTTTAATAACGCCAAAAAGTAACATAGAGGAGAGTAGAAATGACAACATACTTCAAGATTTAAAGACTGTACTTTTCAATAAACATATCATTCTAATCAGCTTTTTTGGTGGCTTAATGGTTGGACCATTAGAAGGTTTTGCTGATGGTTGGGCAAAAGCGTTCTTATGTGAAGCATATCAAATGACCGGGGATCTGGCATCTTCGTTTTCTTCCCTTATGTTTATAGGTATAGGGGCTGGATCATTCTTTCTCGCTTATTTACTGGAGAAGTATCCAGACAAACATTACGAGGTGATTATTGCGTGTTCTTTTGCAATGATCGCTAGCTTTCTTTTGCTTTTTACACAAGTTGGCGGTTTATATATTGCATTACCTACACTTCTTGTTATCGGCTTTGCATCTGGGTATCAGGTAATTACTATTTACAAGGCAATAAGTTATGTAAACAATAACTTGGTAGGCTTGGCCACAGCTGTATCAAACATGATAGTTATGGTTTTTGGCTATTTTTTTCATACTGGAATTGCAAAAATAATAGACTTATGTTGGAATGGAACGGTAATACAAGGAAATCCTTTGTATGGTACTGATTTGCTAGTAAAAGCAATATCAATTATTCCTGTATGTCTGCTTTTGGCTGTTTTTGGATTTATGTGGTTAAGGAAAAGGTCTTATGACAATTGCTTCAGAAAGGATTTGTAACTCTGGAAATAATTTAAAGTCTTGTGATAATGAAGTTTATCTCTCTATAGAGAAGGAACTGCAGCGTCAAAGATCGCAGTTGCAATTGATTGCATCGGAGAATTTTGCAAGTAAAGCAGTGATGGAAGCACAGGGTTCTTTTCTGACTAATAAATATGCAGAAGGTTATCCTGGTAAAAGATATTACTGTGGCTGTGAGTATGTAGATGAAGTTGAAAATCTGGCTATAGAAAGGCTTTGTAAGCTGTTTGGTGTTAAATTTGCAAACGTTCAACCTCACTCTGGTTCTCAGGCAAATCAAGCAGTGTTTGCTTCACTACTTGCTCCGGGTGATACAATACTTGGATTGTCACTGAATTGTGGTGGACATTTAACTCATGGTGCAGCACCAAACCTTTCTGGTAAGTGGTTTAAGTCGATCCAGTATACAGTTAATAGAGACACTTACCTGCTTGATATGGGTGAGGTGGAAAGGCTAGCGCTGGAGCATAAACCGAAGCTAATCATTGCTGGTGCTTCTGCTTATCCAAGAGAAATAGATTTCGAGCGCTTTCGCAAAATTGCGAATAAAGTTGGTGCATATCTGCTTGCAGATATTGCTCACTATTCAGGGCTTATTGCTGCAGGTTGTTACCCATCACCTGCAAAATATGCGCATGTTATAACTTCAACAACTCACAAGACTCTACGAGGTCCTCGTGGCGGAGTGGTAATGACAAATGATGAAGCGTTACATAAAAAAATTCAGTCTGCAGTTTTTCCAGGGTTGCAAGGTGGACCGCTTATGCATGTGATAGCTGCAAAAGCTGTTGCATTTAAGGAAGCATTAGCGCCAGAGTTTAAAACTTATAGTAAAAAAGTTGTGGAAAATGCGAAAGTGTTAGCTCAAGCGCTGCAAGGGCATGGGCTGAACATTATAACCGGTGGCACTGACTCTCATATAGTGCTAGTTGATTTAAGATCACGGAAATTGACTGGAAAAGACGTTGTGAATAGCCTTGAAAGAGCTGGAATTACCTGCAATAAAAACTCCGTGCCGTTTGACACAGAAAAACCAACCATTACTTCAGGGCTCCGTTTTGGTACCGCTGCTGAGACAACACGCGGACTTGAGAAAAAAGATTTTAAAGAGATAGCTGATCTGATAAATGAAATAATTCAGGGATTAATTGATGGAAATAGCCTTGATATTGAAAGAGCAGTAAAAACTAAAGTTGAAAGGATTTGTAGTAATTTTCCTATTTATTAATTTATTTGGCATTCAAATTTCCTTCCTTTACTTTGGATTAAACTATTGTATAGTGATTTTATAGCTCTTTAATTTTATGATAAATGTACCTAGCATAGAGAGTTGTGATTTTCACAATAAAAATGTTCTGCTCAGGGTTGACTTCAATGTTCCTATAAAAAATGGAAGAATTTGTGATGCCACTCGTATTTTGAGAGCTCTACCTACCATTCAATATTTAGCAAATGCGGGTGCAAAAGTTATTGTTATCTCACATTTTGGGCGTCCAAAAGCCAAAGACAGTAACTTATCGCTAAAAAACGTAGTTGAAACTTTATCGCGGCTGCTAAGCAAAGAAGTGAAATTTATTGATGATTGTATTGGTGAGAGAGTACAAAGAGCAATAAATGCGATGGATGGAGGAGATATAATATTACTAGAGAATCTGAGGTTTTATAAAGAAGAAGAGCAGAATGATTCAAATTTTGCTAAACAATTAGCATCTCTAGCAGATATATATATAAATGATGCGTTTTCTTGCTCTCACAGAGCTCACGCTTCTATTTCACGCATTACGGAATTTTTACCTTCTTATGCAGGATTTTGCTTGCAAGATGAGCTAAAGTATCTTGAGCAAGCTATATCGTTTGACGCTAAACCTATTACTGCGATAGTTGGTGGAGCTAAAATATCAACTAAAATAAAAATGCTTATAAAGCTAGCAGAAAAGGTTGATTACCTTATTCTGGGCGGCGCAATTGCTAATAATTTTTTGTTATTTAATAAAGTTAATATAGGCAAGTCTTTTTTTCAAAATGGCGTTGATGATCTTCTGCACGATATTGTTGAGACGGCAAATAAAAACAATTGCAAAATAGTTGTGCCAGAAGACGTTTTGGTTGCAGTAAATTCTGATTATAGCACTGGCGTTTTAAGAAAAACTGAATCCATTTTGGACGGTGATATAATTTTAGATATCGGACCTCAAACTTTAAGCACAATAAGCGGTATAATAGCAAGCAGTAAAACTCTGCTGTGGAACGGACCTATTGGTGTTTTTGAACATTCAGCTTTTGCAAATGGTACAGTAGAGGTGATGAGAGTAGTAAGTGATTTGACACACGAAGGAAAATTAACCAGTGTAATAGGGGGAGGAGATAGCCTATCTGCAGTAAATGCTGCAGGTCTTGCCGATAAAGATTTTACATATATTTCAACTGGTGGGGGAGCGTTTTTAAGTTGGCTAAGTGGTGATGAGATGCCAGGACTGCGATCAACATTAGATTAAAACTTTTTTAAGTTGTTGCTTATACCCTAGCTTCTTTATGAATATGATTATGTCGAAAATAGCTAAGTTAATCTTGTGCTTGATAATACCAGTAATAGGAATTGTTTTTTACATTAAGGAGCACTATCTTGATGGTACAAATTCACGAATTAGTTTTGAGCCGTTTTTCAAAACAGATTCTTCAGATCCAGACTATATTCCACCACTTCCGGAGCTGACTGATTTTGATAGAGGAGTATTAAGAGTTTGTGGAGATTGGGGAACACACCCTGATGAAGAAGATTTCAGAATTTTACTTGATTGTCCGCAGCATCAAGAAGTGCTGAAAAGGATATACGATAAGCTCGATCATCAAGTGGCTACACCAAATGCAGGCTTGGGGTTATTTAAAGATGAATTGACTAAGATTTGGTTTACAAATAGCGGAGTTGAGAAAGAAACTATAGGATTTGGACATATTTTTTGTGGTGAACCAGATAGATTGGGACTTGGTGGTATGCATTTTGTAGGTAGATATGTTGAGGCTCAAAAAAATAAGTGGACGGGTGCAATTTGGGGTAATAAATCTCTGTGCAATAAATTAGATATTAAGCCACCTGTTTACACGTTTGGAATGAAATACTTAGGTAAGGGTGGAGAAGTAAAAGTTAAGTGCCCAAATGGGTATGCACATAACCTTCATGCTGATGATATTTTAGTTTCTGCAACTAAGGCGTTTAAGGAATTGGGAAAAGATGGAATGTGTCTGTATAAAATGGAAGATGCCAATTATCAATCAGTGTTTGTGAGAAAGAATGACGCTATACTTACGTTCTATCCTGACTTAACACCAAAATGTAATGATAAAAGTACTAATTGTAGCTGTAGCAAGCCTTGATTAGCTGAAAAAAAGTAAACATTTTATGCGTATTATGTTAATTTAGTTATATTGTGGCAATTTGTAAAGCTGCATGAGACTTATAGTAAAAAAATGTTTGTCTGTTTTATTTCTGTTGCTGCTTGTAGCGCCTCTTGTATATGGACAACAATCTTGTTTAAGTGATATTGAGAACGATTTTCAAGATTTGAAAACATCATTAAAAAATCCAATATTTTTTAGATCCTGCACCGAGTTTAAATTATGATGATAGAGAAGGCAAAAAAGTGTTGATGGTGGTGGTGCACCATACCGAATCACCAACATTAAAAAGCACAAAATGCGCATTAAATTCTTCAGGGATATCAGTACAGCTTATTGTTGATAGAGATGGTAGCATTACTCTGATGGTTCCACTTGAAAAACGAGCATGGCATGCTGGTATAAGTTATGCGAAAGTTCAAGTAGATAATGTGGTTGAAGAGCTACGGAAACTGAATGATTATTCTATAGGCATAGAGATTGTAAACACAGGGCTTGAGCCTTTTCCAGAAGAGCAAATGAAATCTGTCAAAGATCTGATTTTGTACCTCATGAAGCGCTTTAAGATTAGAAAAGATATGATATTTAGTCACGCTGAGATAGGTACTATAGTGTACAACTCAGCAATTGAAGGTTACGCAATGCGTAAGCCTGATCCACATAAGTTATTTGATTGGGAGTTATTAGAGAAAAGTGGTATCGGATTGCATATAGGTGATAGAATCAGTCCTCAAGACGCAGAACAAAAAGTAAATGAGGTTTTGTATAAGGTAGGCGATAAGAGTGAAAATATTTTGAAATTAAAAAAAAGGTTAAACGGTTTTTTTTATAAAATACTGCCTTGGAACGATAGGAAAGGTAATATGATTTTTCCTGACAATAATGCTGATTACTCAAATGAGGTTGATGAGAATTTTGCTTGGGTTATCAATCAGTTTTCAATGCACCACTTGCCGAAAGAAATTAGAAAAGACTTGCCTCTAAAATTAGAACAAGAAGATATTTTGCCTGAATTTTTAGTTAAGTATAGTAATCTTATTTTTAGTGATAAAACTAAATTAAGCTTAAAGCCACCATTTTTGAATGAAGAGGATTATAAGCATTTATTATCTTCTCTTGCAGAATATGAAAATAATATTTCTTCTGATGCATTTGCTATGCTCATGTACAAGATTAAGCTATATTATGACTCTTATCTAAGATACAATATAAGATCTTCACTTTATATTCCATTTAGACTTAATTCATTTGAAAAGCTAGATATTTTAAAGAACGAAATATTATCTTTTAAGTCTATAAGCCCTGAAAAGGCTATAGAAGTTTCGAATTTAATTAATGGATTTAGGTCAGAAGTTTTATCTGATTTCCAAAACTTTGAGAAGCAGTGGTTTCAAGAATTTAAGGACACTTGGAAACAAAAATTTATACCGAATATGGAAAAGCAAATGTCTTGGACTGCGTTGCATGAAACTGTGTTGGAATATTTAGAAGAGGCGAAGAAAGAAGTCTAATGAGTATTACGATGGCAAGATGAATGGGCAGAGAAAAATAAAGGACTGGTTTCACATGCATCTGGAAGGATACAAAAATTTCTAAATGAGATTAATATAGTATTGGGATGACAGAGTTTAAAAAATAAGTTACTTTTTTTTATTTTTGGTAAAAAGTAGTCTATGGGTATTAAAATTGCACCTTCTATACTTTCAGCAGACTTTGCAAAATTAGGAGAGGAAGTAAAAAGAATTAGCGACTTGAATGTAGATTATATACACATAGACGTTATGGATGGAAATTTTGTTCCAAATATTACAATAGGTCCGAATGTTATCTCTGCGATACGTAAATATAGCAATCTTCCTTTTGATGTACACTTAATGATTAAATCTCCTGGTAACCATATTGAAAGTTTTATAAATGCTGGTGCTGATATTATCACTATACATGCAGAAGCAGAGATACATCTTGAGAGGCTAGTAAGAAAGATAAAATCATACAAAGACATAAATTATACAAAAAAAACAATACAAGTTGGAGTTTCAATTGTTCCTTCAACTTCTCCAAGCGTGCTTGAATATATAATACATGAGCTAGATATTGTACTAATTATGACAGTCAATCCTGGATTTGGAGGACAGGAGTTTATTCATTCGCAGTTGAGTAAGATATCTACCGTGAGGAAAATGATACAGGACCGTAATCTTAAAACACAAGTTTCAGTAGATGGTGGAGTTAACTTTTCTAACGCAGCTGATGTAATAAAAGCAGGTGCAAATATATTAGTTGCTGGATCAGCAATATTTAAAGCTGAAGACGTGAAAAAGACTATAAACGATCTTAAAAATCTTTCGTTATAACCCTACAGATAACACAAACCATTTTTGTTATCTTGTCAGTTTTAAAAATTCCTATTATCCCAGTGTTTCGACACTGAGATAATAGAAAGTAAGTTCAACCTCAATAGAAACCTGATGACGAGTCATTATTACCAAATTTTGGTCTGTTTCTATTACTAAAACCAGAACGAGGACGAGTAGGTCTATTACTATGATAATTATTTCCAGGTTTTTTATTAAACGAGTTGTTATAATAATTATCCCTATTATTTAAACCATCTCTCCTTTCTTCATTGTAAAGCTTACCTTCAAAAAATTCACCTGTTTCTTGATCAACACGACGTCTTGATAATTTTGGACATCCACCTTTTTCAAAGTCAATTATCAAAGCTTTGAAGGTATCACCCTGTTTAAGTATATCCTCAATGGACTCTACATGTTGATTAGCTACCTCGCTTATATGCATTTTTCCTTTTCTTCCATTAAGAAGTTCTAACTCTACAATAGACTTCTCTATCTTTACAACTTTAGCATCAATTATAGAACCTTGTTCTAGCTCTGTTATTGAATCAATCATCATATCCTTTGCAGCTTCAGCTTCAGTACTACTAATGGCAAAAACAGAAACTTTACCGTCATCCCCTATTTCAATTTTTGCATTACTTCTTTCACATACACTGCGTATATTTTTTCCTTTAGCACCAATAGCTGCAGAAATTTTATCTTTATCTATATAAAACGATAACACTCTTGGTACATGATCTTTTATATCCTTACGATGTTCTGAAATTACTGCATTCATTTTTTCTAAGATATGTAATCTTCCGACTTTTGCTTGTTCTAAAGATTTTTCAACAATTTCAAAGCTTATACCAGGAATTTTCATATCCATCTGCAGTGCTGTAATCCCTTCGCTAGTTCCTGCTACTTTGAAATCCATATCACCAAGATAGTCTTCATCGCCCAGTATATCAGAAAGTATTATATGCTCATTTTTGTCTTTGATGAGACCCATAGCAATTCCTGCAACGGGAGCCTTTATTGGTACACCTGTATCCATTAATGCAATGGAAGTTCCACAAACTGTTGCCATAGAAGAAGAACCATCAGATTCCATAATCTCAGATACTACCCTTATTGTATAAGGAAATTCAGATTTATCAGGTAAAACAGGATGAATTGCTTTCCAAGCAAGTTTACCATGACCAATTTCTCTCCTTCCTGGTGCGCGTATAGCAGAAGCCTCTCCAACAGCAAATGGAGGAAAATTATAATGCAACATAAAATGTTCACGTCTATCCCCTTCAATGTCATCCACAATTTGCTCATCTTGTGTAGTACCAAGAGCAGTAACAACTAGTGCCTGAGTGGTACCCCTTGTAAATAGCGCAGAACCGTGAGTCTTGGGTAGAATGTCAGCCTCAATTTCTATCTGGCGTATTTCATCATACTTACGGCTGTCTATCCTCACACTTTTCCTTCTAATCATTTCACGCACTAAAGATCTTTCAAAGCTTTTTACTGCATAAGTAATTAACTTTTCGTCTTTTCCAGCCTCTTTAAGAGTATTCAATATATTATTCCTGACTACTTCTAGAGCTTGAACTCGCTCTTGTTTTACTGTTTTTGAATATGCTTCTTCAAAGTCTTTTCGATATTTTTCAAGTTCTTGAGTTATATCTGATATATCAACAGGAGCAAAGCTTTCAGGTTTATTGCCTACTGTATCAGCAAATTCTTTTATAAGCTTAATAACAGGTTGAAGATGTTCATGGCCGAATTTTATTGCACTCAAAACATTTTCTTCAGAGAGCTCTTTGACTTCCGATTCGACCATTAAGATCGAATTTTCATCACCAGACAAAAACAGATCCAAGTTGCTTGCTTTCATCTCTTGAACGGAAGGATTGAGTATATAATTGTTATTTTCATCACAACCGACCATAACTCCAGCTATAGTAAAGTGGAAAGGAACACCAGAAATTGCAAGAGCTGCGACGGTACCTATCAATGCTGGTACTTCAGGAGAATTGACCGTATCGTAAGTTAATAGATTACATACTACACTAATTTCATCATGAAAACCTTCAGGAAATAACGGTCTTATACTTCTATCTATTACTCTTGAAATTAAAGTTTCTCTATCAGATGGTTTTCCTTCTCTTTTGAAAAAACCACCAGGAATCTTACCCATGGCATAACTTTTTGCAATAAACTGCACATTTAAAGGGAGAAAATCAACACTTTCTTCCTTCTTTTTTCGTACAACAGTGACTAAGATAGAAGTATCTCCATAATTTACAACTACTGAACCATCAGCTTGACGTGCTATTTTCCCAGTTTCTAAAGATAAGGTACGCCCCTCCCAATCTATAGATTTTTTTATAATTTCAAACATACAAAATTCCTCGATTATTTTCTAATGCCTAACTTCTCTATTAACTCTTGATAGGCTTCATTACCAAATTTACGTTTTATATAATTTAAGTGCTTGCGCCTTCTACCTATCAATACAAGTAAACCGCGCTTAGAATTATGGTCATGCTTATGCGTTTTAAAATGCTCAGTTAAATTACTGATTCTCTCGGTTAAAATTGCACACTGTACAAAAGATGAACCTGTATCATCTTCTTTAATTGCATATGTACTAATCAAACTTTTTTTCTTTTGGGATGTTATTGACATCTAAACCTCATTTCAAAATATTAAAAACACGAACAGGCTTCACATAACCATGAGTAAAACTGCAAATTGCAATGGGCACATCACCCACTATCGTACAAAAAATATCATAATTCTTTAAACCACGCAAGTTATTTAATATAATTTCTTGACCTTTTCTGATTTTCTCCGCCTCCTCTAAGGAAATTTCAACTTTGAACATCGATTTTAAAGCAGATTCAATGGGGATGATGAAACTTTTTGTATTACCTCCATCATCTTCTGCCATCCCACCTCCCTCTGTCATCCCAGTGTCAAGCACTGGGATCAAGCTTATTGCATCACGAACATTGTTTTTGACATATGCTCCTAGAATCTTTTGTCTATTACATGATTTGTAAGTATTTGTATATCTGGATCCCAGTGTCTGGGCACTGGGATGACATCCTACTGGTAAGTCCGAATTGAAATGTTTATGCAATTGTGCAGTTTGCTCGACTGTTACTGATTCATCTTCCTTGAAATCACCTACCATAGTTCTTCTTAATTTTGTAATATGTCCAAAGCAATTTAATTCAATTCCAAGATCTCTTGCAATTGATCTCACATATACACCGCTACCACAGATCATAGAAAAATCGGCACTATTATTTATGGTGTCCAAAAATATCATCTTCAGTTCATGTATTTTGACTTGTCGAGGTTTTATATTTACCTTTTGCCCACTTCTTGCTAATTTATATGCTCTTGCTCCCTTGATTTTCACTGCTGAAAATTGAGGAGGAGTTTGTGTTATCTCACCAATAAAATCCTTAATCACACAATTTATTTGGTTATATTCAGGTTTTATAGTGCTAGTTCTAATAATATCACCATCTAAATCGTCCGTAGTTGTTTGCTTTCCCCATTTGATTGTGAAATTGTATGCCTTTAAGTTACAAGATAAATATGGTATAGTTTTTGTTGCTTCACCAAGAGCGATCGGTAATATACCTGAAGCCAAAGGATCAAGTGTTCCCAAATATCCGGCTTTTTTTATTCCAAAAATCCTTTTAACTTGGGTTACAGCTTGTGCAGAGCTAATTCCTATTGGTTTATCGAGATTCAGCCAACCATGTTTCATACGTTTAATTATATACAACTGATAACAGTTTAGCTTGAAATATATACTTTATGTGAAAAGTAGCTTGACCAACATGCATTATTAATACACACTACTTAATCTTTTTATTAGCCTTATTATAAGGGGACTATTATGACTATAAAAAACGTATTGAAGTGGGAAAACACTGCACATATAACAAAAATGAGTATTGAAGGTTTAGTTGCAACTGCATCTTTAGCAGCAGCAATAACAACATTATTGATTGCTACTAAAGTAATTGCTGGACCTGCATCTTTAGCACTTATTGCTAGCCCTGCTGGAATTGCAGTTCTATTTATTACCGCTGTATATTTTGCCGCAGCAGCTTATGTTTCATATCAGCAAATGTATAAGAATGAAGAAATAAGTGGAGCTAAAACAGGTGCTGAAACAGCAGCTAAGAAAGCTGAAGCAGCTAAAACAGGTGCTGAAGCAGCAATTGAAGCAAAAACTAAAGATTTAGCTACTAAAACTGAATTGGCTGAAAAACTGAATTCAGATAATCTTCGAGAAAAAGTTAAAGAAATTTTACCTACTCTCTTAGTAGATCCTGATGTTGCTACTGTGAATGTTAAAAACGCATTGGCAAACAGTTAATAAATAAATTAGTATGACTGGAGGTAGGTTTTCTACCTCTTTTTTTCTCCTTTCATCTGGATGTGTAAAAGTTACAATAGCCTATCCCACAACTCAACTACATCCTCATCAAAGTCTATTACTTCTGTTTTTTTGAATCGGTAGCAGTTGTTGATGGATT
This sequence comes from Eurytoma adleriae, assembly GCA_900480045.1. NCBI lineage: Eukaryota > Metazoa > Arthropoda > Insecta > Hymenoptera > Eurytomidae > Eurytoma > Eurytoma adleriae. The sequence goes on along the minus strand of UXGC01000709.1, from coordinate 10,176 downwards.
GAATCCCTAAATCTCCTATAAAGGGAGTGGCATCATTACCTAAAATTTTACCACTACGGCAGATTATCAACCTGTCGATTAAATTGTGCTTTAATAATTCTGTAATCAACACTCCTCCACCTTCAACTAATAACCTTGTTATACCAATTTCTGAAACAAGTTTTGATGCCATGTCTTTTAGGCAGACTTTTCGATCTGATGTCATTCCAGTGCTTGACACTGGAATCCAGTTTTCACTACGCAATTGCTTGAAGTTTTCTGGATCCCAGTGTCTGGGCACTGGGATGACACCCTTCTTGGTGAAAGTCGCTCTTATATTACAGCATTCGTACAGTTGAGCACTTGAAGTTGAAATCCATGTTTTTTCTAGATTCCAGTGTCCGAGCACATAATTATACGAACATTGAAATTTGCCGGTGGTGTCATTCCAGTGCTTGACACTGGAATCCAGTTTTTTGATCGAAAATGTTGTATAGTGCACAATCAATTTTCCTGGATCCCAGTGTCTGGGCACTGGAATGACAGGAGGTGTATTAACTATCAAATAATTAATGTCTTTTATTTTTCTCTCTACTTCTTTATTTGTGATTACCCAAGTTGTTACTTTATCTGCAGTTTTTGCAATATTATGCTCTTCCTTCAATTTCCCTTGGCTATCGATAATTAGCCTTATTGGTGATCTATTTTCCAGCCCTGGTAATCTGCAAGTTAAGAGTGGATCGTCACTAACAAGGGTATTGCTGCCAATCATAATTGCGTCATATTTTGCTCTAAGCTCATGTATCCAATTTCTCGTATCCTCACTTGTTATCCATTTGCTATCGCCTGTAAATGTTGCGATTTTTCCGTCAAGAGTTGTTGCGATTTTGCAAGCTATAAATGGTCTATGTAATTCTTTAGTGGTAAAAAAACCGACATTCAGTTCTTCTGCCTCTTTTTGCATAATACCTTGCTCAACTTCAATTCCTGCTTCTTTCAGAGCTTTAATTCCTCCACCTGAAACTCTACTATCTGGGTCAATAGTTGCAATTACTACCCTTTTTATTCCAGCTTTTATGATTTTCGCAGTGCAAGGCCCCGTGACTCCGTGATGACAACATGGCTCAAGAGTGATATATATAGTTGCACCATGAGTTGAATCTTTAGCGTTTTGCAAAGCGACTACCTCCGCATGTGGACGTCCACCGATTTCTGTGTAGCCTTCACTGATCACCATACCGTCTTTTACAATGATACATCCAACAGCGGGATTTGGTGCAACACTTCCAAGACTTTTTTCTGCAAGCTTTAATGCGATCGACATGAAATAATCGTCGGTCATTAGAAAGAAGTCATTTCGTATGAGGTATCAAAGATTCTTCTATGCTCGTGTATGGCAAATCTATCTGTCATACCTGAGATATAATCACATATTATTACTGAACGCTGAGATTCACAAGCAAGCTTGTTCCACTCTATAGGTAATAACCCTGGGTTTTCATAAAAACATTGAAAAAGCTCCTGTACTATACGTTTTGCTTTGTTCATTGTTCTATTCAATTTATAGCTTCTGTATATTTTTTCCATGTTAAATTTTTTCATCTCTTTTGTGGCATTTGCAATTTCTGGTGAAAATGTGACTAGCATTGTATTTAGACCTCTTACATCTTCTACGCTTTTTATTTTGTAGTCTTTAATATTTTTTTTAGTCTGAAAAACGACATCATTTATCATAATCCCTATAGTTTTACTCAGTGATTCATGTATGAGTTTGCTCTGAGACAAGTCTGAATATTCACTCCTTACGTTTTTAAACATTTTGCCAATTAAGGGGACATTAAGCAAATCTTCAATAGTTACTAAATTTGCTCTGAGTGCATCATCAAGATCATGCACACTGTAAGCGATGTCATCGGCAATTGAAGCAACTTGTGCTTCAATGCTTGAAAATTCCTCAAGTTTTAGATCATATTTTTCATTATATTTTAATAATAGCTGATTATTTGTAGAATACTCTGCGTTTTGATCAAGCAAGGGACCGTTATGTTTTGCAACCCCTTCAATCACCTCCCAACTTAGATTCATACCATCAAAATCAGCATGTTTTTGTTCAAGATAAGTTAAAATCCTTATAGCTTGAACATTATGATCAAACTCATACTTCTCATTATCAAGATTCAAATCTTGAACTGATTTCTTTAGAGCATCTTCACCTGCATGACCAAATGGAGGATGACCAAGATCATGTGCGAGCGCTATGCATTCAGTGATATCCTCATTTAAGCCAAGTCTACGAGCAATGGACCTTGCAATTTGTGCAACTTCAAGGCTATGAGTAAGCCGAGTACGATAGTAATCATGTTCATAATTGATAAAAACTTGTGTTTTATATCCTAATTTCCTAAACGCATTAGAGTGAATAATGCGGTCCCTATCACGCTGAAAGCAACTGCGATTTTCATCTTCTGGCTCTTTAAAATTTCTTCCTTTTGTTTTATTTGGAAAGCACGCGTAACTTAATAGAAAATTATTGTTTGACATGTAAAATTTCTACTATAATAGGTTATCAATAATGAACGGTGGTTGTTATGTCAACAGATTACAATATTAGCTTAACTGACAATGCATTAAGGAAAATCCACTCCCTTGTAGAACAGGAAGGAGATGAGAGTTCTATTTTGCGGGTTGCAGTTTCAGGTGGTGGATGCTCTGGCTTCAAGTATAATTTTCTTATGGATCAAATAAATAAGAAGATGTCTTTGGATGACGATTTTGACGATGACGAAGATAGCGAGGATTATAGAAGCAACTCCAGCTTTAGTGAAAAAGGTAAAGATATAGTAATTAATGATGAGAATGGAAACCCTGTATTAATGGTTGATAATTGTTCAGCGAAATTTTTAAATAACTCAACTATAGATTATACTGAAGATCTAAGTGGTTCTGGTTTTCAAATCAAGAATGCTCTCGCTAAGTCTCGATGTGGATGTGGTAACAGTTTCTCGGTCTAATTCTCCCTCCTGGATCTTTTTATAATATGGGTAGTTGTGTAACACTAGAGCTAGCTTCTGTAAGTAAGAGCTTCAAAGAAAGTCCTGCTATTGTAGAAGATATCAATCTGAGTCTTACAAGAGGGCAAGTAGTTGCATTGATTGGTAGTTCGGGATCAGGAAAAACAACTATACTACAAATTGCAGGTCTATTGGATAAGCCAACTTTAGGTGTAGTGACAGTAGATGGAGTAAATTGTACGCAAGCCAGCAATAAATATAAAACTCATGTAAGAAGAAATTTTCTTAGCTTTGTTTATCAATTTCACTATTTATTACAAGAGTTATCGGTGTTGGAAAACGTTATGCTTCCTCAGCTTATTGCAAGAAAAAGCAAAACTGAAGCAAAAAAAAAATCGCAAGCAATATTAGAGAAATTTGGTCTGGAAAGTAAAGCAAGTAGTATGTTATCTGAAATTTCTGGTGGAGAAAGGCAGAGGGTTGCAATTGCAAGGGGCATTGTAAACTCTCCAAAGCTTTTACTTGCAGATGAGCCAACGGGAAATTTAGACCCAACAAATTCTTTGAATGTATTTTTGCTGTTACATTCATATGTAAAGGAAAATAACAGCTCTATGCTTATAGTAACACACAACTATATTCTTGCAGAAAAAGCAGATCACATTTTTCAGCTAAAAAACCGATCATTAGTAAAGCTGTGAATGGAAGAAACAGTACAATACAAAGCTACCTATAACTTGTACTTATTTAACCAATGATCATTAACGGAGTATAATTCGCACGAAATACTTTCATTGCTTTTTATACACGGACTCTTTAATTTACGCTGTTTACTTAGGAAGCATCCTGACAGCATAAACATCGCTAAAACGAGAAATAATAATTGCCTAAACATAACAAGACTTTTTTTATTTATATTAATACATTCATTTCTCTCATTTGTAAAGTTAGGCATATTCTTTTACCCTTATCTCTTTTTTTACTTTTTTGGAGGAAGTGGCTGCACTGTTTAAGCGTAGTTTTATATAATTATCTATAATTTGAGCTACTTCCTCTTCTTTATCCCTTAAAAAGTGGTTAGTATCGTCTACTATATGGTATTCCATATGGTTATTTTTTACCGAATTTATTAACCTTTGTGCTAATTCTGTTACATCGCTTTCTTCTGAAATTATATCATTATTACTTTGTATTATAAGTCCAGGAACTGGGCAAGGAGAGAGAAAAGAGAAATCGTATTTAGTTGCTGGAAGAGAAAGGGCAACAAAACTTACTATCTCTGGACGGCGCATTGTCAACTGCATAGCTACCCATGCTCCAAAAGAAAAACCGACTATCCAAATTGGAACGTTGTTAGAGTTATGCTCCTGAAGCCAATCAATAGCTACTGCAGCATCAGTTAATTCTCCTATACCCTTATCAAAAGTTCCGGTAGATTTTCCGACGCCACGAAAATTAATTGTCAATGCAGAAAAGTTATTATCGATAAAAGATTCACATATACTATGTATAATCTTACTATCCATACTACCACCATATTGGGGATGGTGATGTAAAATTAGCACAACCGGTGCATTGGTATCTTTGCTTTGATGGTATCTACCTTCTATCTTTTTTGTTGAATTATTTAAAAAGACTTCTACCATGATGACTCCTAATAAAAACCTGTTTTGACAGGGGTTGATAATGTAAATTGTTTATTAATTATGTATTAATTTTGCTGTTTTTGCAATAAATTTTTATTGTGTTAAAGTTAACATACATAATTGGTTGATGGTAAGTGACAAATAAGCCTGTGAGTTTATTCTCCCTGGAAGATAGTAGTTACGTGTATGCTGATTATAATGCAACTGCTCCAGTGAGTAAAAATGTAAAAAAAAGTATACTTGAGATTTTGTCAAAACAAACACTAAATCCATCATCCCTGCATAAAAGAGGACAAGAAGCGAGGAAGATTCTTAAAGAGGCAAGAGATAACGTACGTGATGCTCTTAGCATTCCAGATGATAAAGAAATAGTTTTTACGTCTGGTGCAACTGAAGCAAACAACCTCGTCATGAGAGGAATAAAAGGCTATCTGCATGTAATTTCAGCTACAGAGCATCCTTCAATTCTTAATTCTGCATATAATCCACATATAATACCCGTTAATCAAGAGGGTATTGTTGACTTTTTAGAGCTAGAAAAAATTCTAAGCGAACTTGAAGGGAATAAAGTAATAATTTCAGTGATGATGTCTAATAACGAAACTGGAGTTATCCAGCCTGTTAAGGAAATAGCTAAAATGGCACATAAATTCGGGGCAATCTGTCACACTGACGCTGCTCAAAGTGTTGGGAAAATCGAATTAAATATGGAAGATTTAGAAGTGGATTTACTTACTTTATCTGCTCACAAATTTGGTGGTATAGCAGGTAGTGGAGTTTTAATATTTGACAAAAAGCTTGTAATAGAACCTACTATAATAGGTGGTGGGCAAGAAAAAGGATTGCGTGGTGGTACAGAAAATATTATTGCAATAGTAGGTCTTTCTGCTGCATTGCAAAACATTCCAGATCTTCTATCAAAGATGGATGAAGTAGAGAAGCTGCGTGATCAATTGGAGTGTGGGTTATTAAGTCTTGTCAGTGATATCAAGATCTTTGGCAGAAATTCTAAAAGATTGCCAAATACAAGTTTCATTTATATGCCGAGAGTGAAGAATGATCTGCAGCTCATGCACTTTGACTTAAATAATATTGCAGTCAGCAATGGTTCTGCATGTTCTTCTGGAAAAGTTGGACCTTCTCATGTTTTGCTTGCAATGGGAGCAACAAAAGAGCAAGCAGAATGTTCAATTAGAATCAGTATAGGTCCAGAGGTTAAACCGCGAGACATAGAAAAAATAGTGGATTGTTGGTATAGTGTCTATAAGAAGAATGCTTTAGTAAATGCAAAAACTACTTTCACCATTCCCCTTAAATCATGATAGAGGGAATGGTGAAAGTAGTTTCTATTGCCAGAGGTTGTTATAATAGTTACATGCTGCTGAAACCCGATTTGCTTATAGTTATGGAAGAAATTCTCTAATTGCATACCACACCATTCAATTGTAGTATGTCATTTTATACTTGATAAAAACGCTGTATTGTATTATAATATACCATCAAGAGATAATAAGGAGTTACATATGTCTTATATGAAAAACGAACAGGATATTCGCTCTCAGGGCGTTTATTATAGTGCTGGACTCAGGAGTTACCTAACTAAAGTATACAATTATATGGCTTTAGCTTTAGGTGTTACAGGGCTTGTTGCGTTTTTAACAGTGTTTTCTGGTCTTTTCCAGGTGATTTATTCCAATCCTGTTCTATCGCTTGTGGTAATGCTATCTCCAGTTGCATTGGTGTTTTATATGTCTTTTAGGCTTCAACACCTAAGTGCTCAGTCAACACTTACTGTATTTTTTCTATTCTCAGTTTTAATGGGAATTTCTTTATCTCATATTTTTATAATTTATACTGCAGAAAATATAGCGAGAGCATTTTTCATTACATCGATCATGTTTGGTTCTATGGCTTTATATGGTAATACTACAAAAAAAGATCTGACCAGTATGGGTTCTTTTTTGATTATGGGAATCTGGGGATTAATCATTGCATCTATAGTTAATCTGTTCCTTGGGAGTAGTCCACTCTATTTTGCAATATCATTTGTGTCAGTAATAGTGTTTACTTTAATGACCGCGTACGATGCTCAGAGAATCAAAGATGTTTATTATAGGTATAATGATGGCTCAGAGGTTGCAACTACTAAGTTGGCAGTACTTGGTGCAACTAATCTTTACTTTGACTTTATCAACATATTCCTCAATTTACTTAGGTTACTTAACTTGTTTAATAATAGGGATTAGGTGTTCTCCTTTTTAAGGGGAAATAATGAAAATTCTATAGTTTTTTTCCTAGTATCTTTAGTGGTATTGATGCTGTGTCTTGCATATGCTTCAGTGCCATTGTATAGTATCTTTTGCAAAGCGACTGGATATGGTGGCACAACGAGAAAAGCAACTAATACGACAATAAATGCAACTGACCAAAAAATCAGGGTTTACTTCAATGCTGATGTAATGTCCGGTCTGCCTTGGGAATTTAAATCAGAAACTAACTACATTGATACGAATATAGGGCAAAAAAGTTTAGTGTTTTATTATGCAGAAAATTTATCTGACCAGCCTTCGCTTGGAATGGCAGTGTATAATGTCACACCTTTTAAAGCAGGTAAGTATTTCAATAAAGTTGCATGCTTCTGCTTTGAAGAACAAATTTTGCAGCCAAAACAAAAAGCAGCTATGCCAGTATCCTTTTACATAGACCCTGAAATAATTCGTGACAATAGTACAAAAGATTTAAGTGAAATAACGCTATCGTATACGTTTTTTAAGCTTAAATAACAAACCTTTTTCTATAAATAAGTTATGCAACAGATCTATTTAATTGGGCAGAAGCGCTTATTTGTTTTTTGTACACTAAGTACTTGTGTTGCGGTTTTTGGTATTGCGAATTCCCATTCTTCACTATTTGCTTTACAAGCATTCCAGTACTCAGTTAACTCTTTATTACTTTTTACAGAGACTGGCATTTCTATGTTGGGATTTTTTTCTAATGTATGCTTAATTAGAATCTCATAGCAATTCTTGTATTCAATTGGCTTATCTCTACCATATAATTTAGCAACATAGTCTAAGGTGGTATTTCCACCGTAGTTTTCATTTGGGCTATCATTTACTCCCGCTTTTATGAGAGCCTTTAATATGTCCGGAGAATGGGTCAAAACACAGGTATGTAAATATCCTTTTTCGTTTTGCACATTAGTTTCTGCTTTTATTAAAACTTGCGCTAGATTTGTTAAAGTGTACGGTTTATAGTTAATGGCGATGGAAAAAAGACTATCTATTGGAAAGCCATCATAATCTTTCAAGTCAAATCTGTGATTAATATCAAATCCTTTTTTTTCCAAGAAGTATATAAATATTTACAATAGTCTCCTTTTTTATCTGATTTTTGCATTTTACATTTTAACCTTTCTTTTATTTTTATTATTGGTATCTAAATCGTCATCTTCATCCACTTCACACAACACATTGAATAAAACACCATAAAGCCAAGTTTCTCTGTTTGTCATAATTTGTGCCTCAAAACTATTAACAATACGCTTATGTAGTGTATAAACTCTAAATAACATTTTGCAAAATATTAATTGCTAGATAACATAATTAAAGTTTTTGTCTTACATTTATCATGGTTAGAGCTATACAAATTAAAAAAACTGGGGGGCCAGAAGTATTAGAATTTGTAGATAAGAGCATAGGTGAGCCAAAAGATGAGGAAGTCTTAATACGTCATACAACTATCGGCTTAAATCGTTATGATTTAGAACATAGAAAAGGTATGCGCAAAATTAAAGATTTGCCATCAGTACTTGGAGTAGAGGCGGTAGGAGTTGTTGAAAAGCTTGGTAAAAAAATTAGTGATGGACTTAAGGTTGGAGATAGAGTTGGATATTGCACAGCTCCTCCAGGGGCATATTGTGAAAAGCGCATTGTACACCAGAAATATTTGATAAAAATTCCGAATGATATACCTGATGAAGTTGCTGCTGCAGTATTGTTTAAAGGTATGACAGCTCACTATTTAGTTAATCAATCTTATAGAATCAGGCCTGGTGCTTTTGTACTAGTTCATGGAGCTAATGGTGGTTTGGGGCAAATAATATGCCAATGGGCAAAGGATAAAAAAGGTGTAGTGATAGGTTCTATAAGCTCTGACGAAAAAATGAAGATAGCTTTACAAAGTGGCTGCACATACGCAATAAACTACAATGATAAAGACTTCGTTTCTAAAATCATGGAGATTACGAAAAATAGAGGAGTAGGTGCGGTGTATGACCCTATAGGTTACGCTACAAGCAAGCTCTCTTTTGAATCTTTAGGTAAGTTTGGCATATATGTTTCCTATGGGCAGATATCAGGTAATGCTCCTATTAATTTCTCTTTACTTAGTTCGCGTTCGTTATTTGCAGCTGGAACTTCGATATATCACTACAAGCACAATAGACTTACGTTAGTGCTTACTGCAATGGAAATTTTTGAAATGATAAGAAAAAAACTTTTAATTGTAAGAATTAATAAAAAATATAAATTTGATGAAATAATAGAGGCTCATCGTGACATGGAAAATAGAAAAGTAAGTGGGCTAAATATTATTAAAGTTTCTTAAATAACTTAGTAACCTAAAATAATTATTCATTAAGTCATATCAACAAGAATTTCACATGGTTAATTTTCTTTTTGGGAGAGTTAAAAGCATACAGCTGTAGCTAAACTGACTGAGATTTTTACCGGACTAGTTTGAAAAACTTGTCATTCTGCTACTCGTTAGTGGCATGGTAATGCAATGTTTTATCTATAGATATTATGTTCACAGTAGTTTCAAAAGAAGCTGAGTAAATAAGTTATATTTCAAATTAGATTTGGTGTCACATCTAACATTATAAGTATTATCACTTCAATAGTATATGGAGCTGTTATTTTTCTTTTAAATGAATGATTTTTTCTGTTTTACAATAGTTTTAGAGTTGAGGTTATAGTACTTAGAAAGTTTACATTGCTTTATGAATTGTCTCTGTTGTTCTGATATATCCAGTAATCATAAGTTCTCCTTTAATGGCATTTTGTTCTCATATTTTATATACCATTGCACTCTGGGACCATACATATAAGGCTAAAGTGTGCTGAAAGTCAATTAAAATTACTTAATAAATTGACTATATAAACTAAAAATACTAGTATTATATTATTAATTTTAAATGGGAGTAAATATTATGGGCTATACAAGAACACAACTAAAACAGGCAAGGCAAGCAAGAAGTAACCTAGAAAAGAAAATTGAATCAAAACTAGAACTAGCAATAACAATAGCAATAGCACCAGGAATGGCAGCTGTTACCGGGTCTCTTGCAGGTTTAGCTCTAAGTTATGTTAACTTGCCACCTCTCATTGCAGGTGGAATCATTGGTTCTGCAATGTTATTAGTATGCTGTGTAATCAGTGCTTGTTCTTGCTCAAAAACTACAGTCAGGTAAGGAAGCAGTATTACTACTACCCCCTCCCTTAGAAACGCAGCATGCAGGTTTTCCCACACTACGCTTG
>UXGC01000708.1:0-57758 GCA_900480045.1 Eurytoma adleriae | reverse complement strand
ACAAAACGATAAATCACAGCCATTAAAGCCTTCTATAGATAACAAAAGGCTAACGAACCCCTCCTAAATCGCATAAATCACAAAACGCCATGCACAAAACGCCAGCTCCGACAATCGCGCGCGCGACACCACAAATATTTGCGCGAAGCGCCTCTCGATTCGGCCGCTCGCGCGTTACGAGATTCGAGAGAGGAGAGGACCGTTCGTCACGGCCCATTAGATCTCGGGGTGCCAGAGGCGCGCTTTGCGCTTCCTCTTTTCGCGCGCGGGCACAATGCCCCCGCGGCCCTTTTCGCACAATGGCCTCGGCGCCGGGGCTTTTTTTCGCCGCGACACGCACAATATGCCCCGCCGCCCCGACTTTTTGCCCTCTTTCTCGCCCGACGTTTTTCAGCTTTGTTCCGCGGGGCAGACGTTATTTATGGTGGTCGGCCAACACTTTGTTTGTCTATCCTCTAAAGTACAGCTTTGTCTAGGATTCTTTTTATTTTTGCGATTTGCGTTATGCTTCTTTTTAATAATTATTGCTGTTTTTAATAGTTGGTTTTTAAATAATTTATTTTTTTTTGCTCTGTGGAATAACTGTCGAATATGTTTGTTGTAAAAAGACGTTGTTTTGAAGACCTTGGAAATAGAAATTTGATTGATGGCTCGTTAAATTTAGGAAGGATTAAAAAAACTGTATCGGTAAATGTCCTGATTATCATCAAATTATACGCTATGAATCCTTCAGAAATTTTACTTCGTGTATTTCTTACCTGTCACAGAGACCTCGTTTTAAAAGAGCGACGTAGTTACATAATTGATTAATCGTTCAGATTGGGAGTAAATTTCCATTATACTAAATGAAATGCTAAATGTTTATTCTTTTGATTCAATTAAAAATGAGAACATCATTGAAATCCTAGTTAACATCATAATCATAACTGTCATATCAAAGTACTATTTAAAAGCTAATTGAATTGCATTTAAATCAGAATATAATCATTTCATTTCACTAATTAATTTTAAAAACTCTAAAAAACTATAAAATGCTCAGATAAGTTTAAGATTTTGGGTTTTTTCGACGAACTATTTTAAATTATACGACGTTTCAATAATAGGCTGATTTTATTTCTCTTAAATGAACAGTAGCAGCTGCATGAAATTTAAAACAAAAGAAAGGATTCAACACAATTGGAGATGCAATAAGGGTCTATACCTTGAGAAGGATTATACATCTATTACTGAAGTGCAATTTATTTTTGTGTACCTACTTATTTATTTAATAATTATGAAGTTGAACTTATAATTTCATCGAGATTAGCCTGATTTACATCTGTAATATAATTGATACATAGGTAAAGGAAAAAAAAGAAAAAGGAAGAATGAAGGGAAAATTAAAATTAAAAAAACGTATGGTCATTTCTTTAGTTTATAATGACACGCGACCTCTGCAATGAAAATCGAACATTGCAATTCCCATTACATAACTTTGGTAGGTCAGCAACATAAAAAAATTGCTTCACTTTTATATTATTATATGAAATAACATGACTGTATCGTCGCTTCCTACGAAGACTAACACATCTCAAAACAGGTCTGCTTTAATTTGCTGTTTTTAAACAACCAGAGTGAAATAAATGTGTCTAGGACCTGAAAAACTCGTGGTATTATTGATATGGTACCCTATGTTTATCAGGTTATGGAAAAATTTATTTTGCACTAGTGCTTTAAAAATGAGAAATTAAAATAGGCCTTTTCTGTGATATGTTAGTCTTCGTAGGAAGCGACGTTATTAGCACGAAGAAGCCAGTAAACGAATGCTACCAAAACATCGCTATAAATAATCAATAAAATTGCAATAAAAGAATCTTCGATTCAATCGCGATCGGTCCAAATCAGTGTCTTTCTCTTATCGCGCTCTCTCGCGGGGTCGCGCGCGACGGCGCGAAAATCGCCCCCTCGAGGGGCGCGCTAAAGCGGCCACTCGAGAGCCGAACGTCTCGCGCCTCGGCCTCTCGGAAAAAATCCAATTAACCGGCGTCGGCAGCCACCCTTAACGAGGCACTCGGGCGCGCGCGTGCGAGCTGCTCGATAAAAGCGCGCGCTTCGCTCATTTGCATGGCGCGGCGCGGGGCGCTCGAGTGGACCGCGTGCATCGGTTTCCCCTCGACTCTTTCTCGCGCGGCGGACGCGTGCGAACCACTCCTACCTCCCCCTTTTCTTGTTTTTTGACGCGCCGATCGTCGATAACCCACTGATCCGAATTGGAGAGCGTGGAGGCGCGAACTCGTCGAGGCGCCCGATTGTTTCTTCCTTTATTTTTTGGAAATAAGAGATGGAGGCGGGTGGTTTTGAATCGAGTGCAGATTGTACGCAGGTATACGGTGTTTGCTTAGTTGGGAGTATTCGCGACGGAAATTTTTGTACATGCGATTTTTTGTTAGTTTTAGGTTTTTTTAAAGAATTCAATTTAGTTGAGTGTAAATTGTGTGAGGTGTGTTCTATATGTAGGGTGTACTATGTAACCACCCACGTAAGCCAGCCTAAAAATCAGAGTCTGTACAAAGACCAACGAAAGTAACTGAGAAAAGAAAACTGTTAAGATTCTTAAATATCCGTCCCTCTTACTAAGGCAGTACACACTCTCCCAGTTAGATACCTTGAAACCCCGTACATCTCGCCCCCTTCCCACTAACTTCCCTTATATTTCCGCGTAAATTCCGCCGAAAAGCAACGAAATATTTCTGTTTTATTTTTTGGAAATAAAAGTCGAAGGATAGTGGTTTAGAATCGAGTGCAGACTGTACACAGTCACAGACGTGTCGCTTAGACGTGATTATTTGCGACGGAAGTTTTTTGCGAAGTACTGTATAATTAAAATTTTTTTCGGATATCGCTGTGTTTATTTTTATTGTACGTAGAAATTTAAATTGCACGAGGTCTGGCGACTAATTATGCATGGTTCATTGCGATCACGTGAGTCACGAGGATTACGCTCGGTTTTGCTTTTTTTTATAAATATAAGATACAGATCGAGTGTAATTATTTCACTCCATTACCGCTTTTATCTGTTCGCGTGAAGAGATGCATTTGCAATGACGTCAACCGACTTTATAAATATTTCTCGGCGAAGAAATTGAGAACACGGAATTTATTATTTAGTAAGCTGTTGTTAAAAGGTGAGTTTCAAAATAGAATCTTAAATTATCAATATAGCCTGTTCGGAGTGTTGAGGATTTTCGGTATAAAAATTTTATTATCAAAGATTGATTTGATTTTAAACTGATTTTAACTTTATTTCGCAGTCTTATTTTATATAAAATGTGTATCTTACACTTTGCGATGATATTAAGAAACTGTTGCGTCCCTTAATAGGTATTAATTATTAGAGTCCTTGAAATTAATGATTAATTTGTATGATTCCAAAAAATTGCGACATATCAGTCATTGACATCGTCTCCTTAACAAAAAACACAAGTCGGCACGTGCTACAAAAGTCATTCACTCTTCATACATGCACGCGCACACTACCAGTCATTTTTTCCGTGCGTCAGGCGTTTTGCTTGTCTACAGGCGCTGCCGATTGCGTCACATGCTGACTCCTCAACTGCCTTTGGTAAATGCATAGTTTTACAACCTCTCTCTTGGATCTACGTCGAGTTGCAAACCACCCTAATGCAAAATTAATGTTTCTAAAAAATCGCAACGGACTGCCCTCCGTAATGATGCGAAGAACATCCGATTTCAATTTCAAGTCTTTCTATTTGTAACTCTAGGAGAGAAACTGTTTGGAAAATTATACTCTTCTGCGAAATTTTGATGTGGGAAATCGACTGGGCCCGGCGCCTAATGACTGACACTGAGAGAAGACGTTTAGACGTCGCCAAAGATGAAAACTCTATAGACATCATAAACCGCCTAATGAAACAAGTCATTAGGCACAGGCATAAGGCCTCGATGGCGAAATAATGTCAGCAGGCCCAGTACCTTCTGACCCTAAAACTGACCTCCTACACCCCTATATAAACCCTGAGGTAAGGGCATGGTGCATAGCAGAACGACGAAGCCCGTGTGCGCGTGAAGTTCGACTCTTGGCCACAAACGAGCAACAGATCTTCTGACTTACCTTATACTTTGTTCAGACTTGAAGTGAACCATTCAGTAAAGAATCAGCCGTTAGTATCAAGCAGATTATTCCGAGCAACTTTTTAAAGAACCCCGCAATTGGGCGCTTAGCCAGGACACTAAAGGTGAACTTTTTTTTGTGTAAACCCAAAAAATCGTAGTGCAAGTGAAGCAATTCTCTCAACGGAGCTAAAGCCAAAAACCAGGACCAACTACCTTCTTCATTCCAAACAAGGATAATAAGGATAAAACATCGAGTGATACAGGAAAATACAAACTCGCCATTAAAAGTGACTAAAGGTTCAGTGATGCAAAAACAGGTAGAGAAGTCAGCTAAGGGAAAAATGAATGGAGGCAGCAAGAAAAAAGATGCCGCAGACAAAACTTCACACACTGAAAAGAAAGCCGGGAACATGAAGAAGTCCGAAGTAACCATTGCTGCGATGGAAACATTTCGGGGAGAGATGCGACAGAGAATGACGGCAATGAAGAAAGAACTTGATGATCTGCAAACTACGTTACAGGAAACGCATTTAGAACTTTTGGAAGTGTCAACAAAGCAGCGTTTAAGAGTTTTGGAATTGAAGGAATACACCAAAGAAGAGAAATAGTTATTGCTTTCTTTTTTCACTTTTGTGCTAAATAATTAAAATGATAATTGTAAAACTAGTTAAGTTGATAATCTATAAAATCTACTAATTTACATAACTAAGTCATTATGGATTGTTTTAGTATCTTGATAAAAAGTTTTTTTGAATATTATTAATCAATTTAGTAAACTGAGAAGTACAACCAATGTAATAAAATATCAAAATATTGTCATTGATAACAAAATAAAATTGTTCACGAGTACAAATAAATAAATCAATTGCTTTTATATTACATTCGTCCAAATATTTTTTATTGAATTTTCCAAATTTGCTTTTTTAATGGAATCTATAGATTTTATAGGGACTGCTCTCTAAATCTCATTCAGTGAAATTTCACTGAATGAAATTTACAGGATGAGCTAACATCAAATAACGAAAAACAAAGTTTTAGAGAAAACTGACTTTAGTGACCTGCTGATCCGAAAATTTTGAGCATTAGACCCTAATATTTTGGTTTTTTTCATATTTTGGGATGACAAAACTGTTCTCAAAGTTTCAACAAAATCTTTCTTTCACTCTCCCAGTTAGTTATCAATTTAATTACCCAATACGTGCGCAAGAAGATCGATTCTCGCGCTAATACTCACCATCCAAATTTCTTTAATAAATCGAAAAGCGTCGAGCCACCCCTTCGGTTAAACGAACGTCAATTACCGTGCGAAACCCAATAGCAGCACTTCCCGAGGCGGCCGCCATTCACTCGCCCGACAATGAGCGATCCCCGCGTTTCGATAAATCGTCACCGATTCAGGCCATTGAATTACCGCCTTTACGCTTCGCCCGGGGCAAAATAGGGAAGAATGAAAAAGACCAGTCGCACGCCGGGAGAGAGACCCATTTTAATGAAATTTTCATGCCACCCCTCGAAATTCACACGCGGTCCTTTGGCGCTAAGTGACGTTTCAAGGGTGTATTATGGACGTATAATGCCCTTCAAAAGCTAGTCGATTGCAAATAAAAAAACAAAGAACTTAACGTGCAGTACTAGGCGTGAACCCATTTTTAATTCGAAAAAAATAAAAATGAAGCAGAAGCTATCAGACAGATTTAGAAAGTAAGGCGTACGCACACGTCAACTTTGAAAAAAAAATTCGCTCAGTTATACAATACCTTTGCGGGTGTATAATACGTGGGGACGACTAACGGGTTCGTCGTCTAGGAAGTGTCAAAGAAATATCAAAATGTTTTACCGTAACCAAGCGAAATTTTGGATCGATTTCTAATACCGCATTTAGCCACCGTTACATTATACTTCGCCACGCGATTCCACTGTCAATCACCGTTTCGACAATTTCCATCAAACCCGCAAGTAAATTTCTATTAGAAAACTTAAAATTTCCATCAGATAACTCATTTTTTTCGATCATTATATAAACGACCGATCGAATTAGCGGAGATCCACACGCCGCGTCGAATTCCGGACGGGAGCAGATAACAATCGAGTCAAAATTTCGCTGTATAAATTTAATCGAATCAAACGCCCGCGTCGAAGTTCGCAAATGCCGCGAGCATCCCAGGAGCGAAATTTCACTCGGAGCAGTCGGTCCTGGCGCTTTCGGGCCGGACGGTACTTTCGCTGAAAGGCTCGCGAGGGGGCACGCGACCGAGGGTGCGGCCAGTCCGCCGGCGATTCTCGAGTGGCCCCGAGCACTTTGCGTGTCGCCGGCGGATAATTTCATAGAGCCGCTCTCAGGGGGAGGATAGCGCTTTCAAGGCTTCGCCGAGTTAAGTGGATGATAAATTATCGGTAATTGACGTTGAAGACTTCGCATGAAGATCGAAGCAAATTTTGGGAATAAGGAAATTGAAAATTTTTGGTTTAAGTAAGTAAAGAGAGAGATCGTTTTATAATGGAAAAGTGGAAGATTTAAATAAAAAAATCTTTCTCTTTATTTATTTAAACTGAAATGTTTTAGTATGTGATAATACTGATTTAAAAAATTGAATAACTATAAGCTGAATTGGCTCATTTTTCAGTCGAAGCAAGTCGATCGTTGCTCATTCTTTCAGATTGTAATAATTCGAAAGATTAGTGACGTAGTGAAAATTATATCTAAAACAGGATTAGTTTGATAACAATGAGAAAAATTACGCTAATTGTAGCTAGGCATTTTTCATTAATTCAAATTTTAAAAGTGGATATGTAAGTAATTGTGTTATACAAGTACTTAGATTGATAATCCGTTAAGTAATAAATTATAATATATTTTTATTGCGTTCCTGCTATTTTTAATGTAAGGACATTCTGCCAATTTAATTTTAAAATAAAACGACGAATATTAATACATAATGACATTGCCAGGTGCTTGATTGAGACTAATTACTAGAATCTATAGTTGGTAGATCCACTAGACTAATTAAATATTTGCAAATAGACATTTTAATATCCCTTAAAGTTTCTTTCAATGAAAATCGCAATCTTTATGAATAAACTAGTACGAGAGCTAGTTGAACATCAAAAACACTTAAATGTGAACATTCGAGACCCCTATCTACATAAAAAATACTCATTTGTCCAGTATCAATTTTTTTGCATGAAAAGCCAAATAAGGAAGTCACGCTACTCATTAAACTAACTTTATAAAATAACGACCTCATAAATTCGAATTTTGCATTAGCAATGCTTATCAATCTCCACCAATTACCCCTTCTAGCACACACCGCTCTTATAAAACCCTGCACATCGTTCACTGTCGCTGCTAGTATGAAAGCATCCCAGCAAGTTACCCTCTCCGTTTTAAAATCAGTATTTCCGAAGTAAGCTTTCTCTCCCAGCGGTGCAAATAAAAATCGACGGGAAATATGTTATCAAAAGTGATATTCGCCTTCGTCTTCACGCTGACGAGCCTAGCGCTAGGCGCGGAGATCATGCTGAAGCAGGAAGCCGATGACGCAGCGGATGACTTGGCGGCCGACGGAGAAGCGAGCATCGGATCCGTCGCGGATCTGGCGACCTCGAGCAGCGACCTGTCCAAGTCCACCGAGGAGGACTCGTCTTCCGACGAACTGGACGACTGGTCGACGATGACCGACGCTTCGGTGACCGAAAACGTAATTTCCTTGACGAGGTGTGAAAGGGTCGCCTAACTGTCTGCGGATCCCGTTGCTTTTGTAGAATTTTTTAAGTATTGTGTTGAATAAAGGTCCTTGATTATACTTTCGTTGTACAGTTGTTGTTATTTGCATACGAGCTGATTGACAATGTGTCACTGGTTGATAGACCCTTTCACATCCCCTCGAGTCGCAATTTCTTGTGAAACTTATAAATCGTTTATCGAAAAATCTTAATCTGGACTGGCATTAAAATTCGAAAATCACTTAGCCATTTCTTCATCTTTAATCGCCTACCAAAGCATCGCAAAAAAGAGGAAACTATTGCAAAACCATCTCGCACTCCGAACAAACTTCCTAGTACACTCCTCGAAACCTTGACATATGTAGTCCAACCGGTTTCCTTCAAAAAATCGTCCAAAAATCTTTTAACATACATTGCCATACAGATTTAATTATACTTCGATGGGTAGAATTTGATCGTAATTATAGTGGTGTCTCTAAAAATTTTGATATTATTAAAAAGTATGCCTAATATAACATACGTTCTAAGAGACGCACTATTTTTTAATACAGAATATTTGTTTTATAACTAAATATGATTATTTCTTTTACACAAGCTAGAGAATTATTTAAATTAAATTTTTAATCATTACTTATTAAATTTGCACAATAGTTTATAGACTCGACTGAGAAGATTTAGAACTTCATTTATTACTTCTTCCTTTAAAAAAGAAATAAAAAATAATCTACTTAATCATTATCAATGCTCAGATAAAAAGGATCAGTTGAAGAAAAGCCCGGATTCATTTGAAAATAAATTTCTCTGTGATATTTGCCTCGAACGAATTTTTTTTAATAGAAAATAAATATTTATTATAACACTTATGCATGAGTACTTTTTATGACAAGACAAGCGAACGGTTCCTTAACTAACAAATTCATATTCGTTTGGTTCAATTTACAGTCATATTCGTTAACTTTTAAGACAGTGACTTTAGTTCAAATGATCTCTGTACTCTCTAAAGATGAAATAATGAAAATATCACTAATTTTTTTAGTAAACACAGTTTCCTCTACTAAATTAGTAAAGTCTACTATAAATTAGTGAAAAATTAATCCAACAATCCGTTTGTAATTACACTACTATTTTTAGTAATTTTTACTAATTAGCAGTGGAGCACTTTAAACTAATCAAATTAGTGCATATGCACTAATATTTAGGATATTGCATTATTTCAACTTTACAGAGTATACAATTACTAGTCTACATTTTTCCTGCAAATGTAAGCAATTGCGACTTTCGAGAGACACCCAACTCCCATTGCAATAAACAAAATAAAAACTTCTAACACGCATCCGCAGAACTTAAACCGACCCAGGCGAAGACGTCCCGGCCTGATGCGACCGATGATGCACCGCATGGCGGTGAACGCGCAGCTGGACTACGCGGCGACGCCGGCCGCCGAGGGTCCGCGCTTCCAGCTGATCAACCTGATCGACCGGCTGCGCCAGGCGGACGGCAACCACGAGGAGTCCGGCGGCTGGCCCCACATGATGCCGCCCCAGAACCAGCTCGTCGACAACACGCTCAGGGTACGGCGCGCCTCACCGGCTTAACGATGCGCACCGCCAGCCGGTTGCGCAAGACAATCGTTATCGATTGCGTAACGATTCACTTTCGTTTCGGTGCATGCGGTGCGATCGTGACCTTTCCTGAGTTTTCGCCGGTGGGGAGGGGCGCATTTCTTGATCGAGGAATTCGTGCGTAGAGTGAAGTTGATTTTTTGGTTGGGTTTGCGTATTGTCGTTGGTTTATGTAAGCGCGTTGGTCAATTTTTGCTATTTATAGTAGTTAATTCCGCGAAGGTAATTCGACTGAGGAATTAGTTGGTTTTTTTGAACTTGAGGTGGAATTTTATTACTATTACTTATAAGTAAATTGGTCAATTTGCGATGATTGCTAATTTATTCTATGAGTGAAATTAAGTTAATTAACTAAATTTAATGTTATTCAAATTTTTCGCTAGAATAAAAATAAACTTTTATAAACATGTTGATATTTTATAAAAATTTTATATTCTATAATTCGTAACTTATTTTTTTTCTATACGCTATATATTACTTGCTCTAATAAGTAATTAAGCAGGTGTTTTTTTTTGGAAAAAAGTAGACATATTTTTTCATTGAGTATTATAAAAATTTATTAAAATAAATATTTTCAACTATTGACAATAATACATCATTATGCTCACACTTTGACGCATAGAACAACTTCACAAATTTGATATTATCATTACAAAAGTCGCATTAGAATAAATCATTTTTTTTATTTATTGAGGAATAGTACTGCTCTATTAACTAACTCGGCACCAACAAGGCATTAAAGGCAATGTTTTACAATATAAATTTCTAATGTCTTCGGATGGGATATTTTCCCTACCGTTCGCGGAAGATTATCTAACCGAGTAGTCACTTTTACAGCGCGCGTATACAATAAAGGAAACAACATTTAACCGATGCAGCGTTAACTGGAAATTTATTGCTTTTTAATTCGAGAAAAATGACGTTAAAATATCGCCTTTATTGATACCCACTGATTGATATACCTATTA
The DNA here is from genome assembly GCA_900480045.1 of Eurytoma adleriae. Lineage (NCBI taxonomy): Eukaryota > Metazoa > Arthropoda > Insecta > Hymenoptera > Eurytomidae > Eurytoma > Eurytoma adleriae. The sequence continues at coordinate 47,332 of UXGC01000708.1, read as the reverse complement.
CTATGACGCATTAGGTATTTCCCAATGGCTCGACATTGAAAGTCATCCGCTCGTTTGTTTTCTTCGACTTGCAGTGAATCTTCGAGCCGCTCCATCGTCCATCAATATTACAAAAGTTCCATTATCAAACCATAAAACGAAAAAAAAAGGTGTAAACTTGAAAATCATCGCAAGTCGAAGTAAAAAAACGGAGCTCGTCAAAAGAACACTACGTAGTCTCTACGATTGCAAAAGAAATTACAACTGACCTAACCATATTGTTCGAACAGTTAATGGCAATAAAATCCTCGTTGGACGATCTGCTGATGAGCGCCTTCCCGAATCTACGCATGCTGCAGCGTATGTTCATGGAGCGGGAGTGAGCTGCAGGTGCGTACACCCCGGAATCATCGCAGCTGATCGTTTATTGTTTAATGAAGAGTAACGTCGTTTTTTTTTTATTTATCAAGATAGTCAGTAAAAATAATCGATAAGCGTATTGTGGCTGCTCCCGCTAGGAAGGGGAGCGACCGAATCAACATTTTTTTTGTGTCTTAATAACGAACTTAGCTTAGGAGAGGGAGGGGGGCGAGGTGTCTACGGGTCGTGGACTGTCTGGTAGGTGACCTTGCCGTTGTCGTTGACGCCGATGGTGGCGACCTTGTGGGAGATGGGCTTGCCGTCCGGGCCGGTCTGGGTCGAGGAGCTCGAGCTGGTGAAGACGCCGTAGCTGTTGCCCGATGGCGCGGGGATGGTGTCACCGAAGCGAGAGAAGATTCCAGGAGAGGCCTTGTTTTGTGCGAAATCAAATTTGTATTTATTACGCGGGTATAATTGTACGTGACTCAAAATACATTATTTTAATGTTTAATTATTATATTACACTGTTTAAATCTAGGGGTGTAAAGTGAGAGGTGGGATAGATACAAAAAATTAAATGCTAAAATAAAGAAGTTAAACAGGAGCAAATCTTTTTTGTAAATATTAAAAAAATCTAAATATACTAATAGAATATCTTTATCTAAAATCATTTTTTAGTGATGTATTTTTCGAGGATAAATAATTTTGCTAAGTTATTATATTAAATGTAAAAAAAATTTTTAAATTAATAAGTATTTACATTATTTATTAAGATATATAAAATATGAATAAACTAAAAGTTAACAATAAATCTTACCGGGTTTACGAAGGCAGTTTTGGAACCTCCCTGAGGTCCAATGTTGGCGCCAGCATAAGCGGTTTGAGGTCCACTAGAAGAACTGGTAGGAAATCCGAAATTACTGTCAATGCGGTTGGATTGAGCCCAAATGCTATTTAATTAAATAATTGATTTATTTAAGACATCATTCAGTAACATAATAGTTAATGTCATGAACTGTTAGCGATGATGTCCAACCAATTTCTGCAATGCGTTGATTAATCGAATGTAAACGACTAGTTAATAAATGTACCATAAAAATCCAATTAATAATATTGATTATTAAACATGTGCCTTACAAACTACTTTTTAATTGTCAATAACGGTTAATAATGCATATCAGTGTCGTTAAATTTGAATGTGACGCAATCCGTCACTTTGTGGTAATTATAATGATAAAAAATTTATATACATGTATTTACAAAGTTGAAAAGTAATGAAAAATTTACTTATTATTAATGGGTCAAGTTTGGATTAAAATATCATAAAATATTAGTAAAATTGGGAACATTACTGTTTAAAAATTAAGATTTTGAAAAACATTTCAATTGACTTTTCATTTTTATTGCGAATAAGTATTCTACTGAAGTATCACTTAGGATCACTAATTCTTAGATAGCAATCCTCCAATACTTGTTCGAAATCTATTAAATTTGTTCAAACATTAACATTTCAATGTTTTAAAAACGTGTTTTCTTTCTACGAAATTTTAAATTGATGCATTTAAAATTGTAATTGTTTAAAGCAGTCCTGAAGATGTTAAAAATTTACAAAAGCTACCACAATTATATTAATGAACTAGTAATGTCCATATTTCACTAATATTTAAGAAGCAATAATCAATTTTAAATTCCAGTCCCGAAATATTTTTGTTTCTCATGATATACCTACTTAAATGCAATTTACATTTTTAGCAAAATGAATACAATTACTCAATTCTTTTAATCAATCAATCTTTTAAACCAAACTTTAACCCTCATGCAATCATTGACAACAACTACATCACTAAATGAGGTGAGCCGTGAACCATGAATCATCCATGATCCGTAAGTTCCCATCACCTATTGGCGTTATCTTTGTTCGAGGGTGGGATAGCAGAGACAGTGCTTTTAGAGCCTCCTAAACCAGTGCGAGAGTCGACCGAGGTGGCGGAGGACGCGGAGTTCGCCGTGGCGAAGGTGTTCACCGAAACCCGTGCGCTCGGGTCTACCATCCCTTGACCGTTGCTAATGAATGCGCCGCCCGAAGCGGAAGTGCCTCCTCTTCGCGGGCGCGCACGTATTTTACAAGACACCACCGTTAAAAAACCATCCACATGAAAATAAAAATTAATCCGTCCACTAAATCGTCCTCGCCTCGACTACGCCTCTGTACAGCCTCGCGATCTCCCGGCGCGATACGCTTTCATTGTAATATCTTCTCTTTTTTTTCCCGCCGCGGCGAGAAAAAAAAACCCGTCGGCGCATTAAAATTCCCCGAGCGTTGCGTCACAACGGTAAAAACGAGCTGCTTTACCGGAATCGCAGTGCTGTAAAGCGTACTCGAGGCTCGGCGAAAAATCTCCATAATGAAGTACAACTCAAAGTGAGGACGTGTATATACAGTACAAGTGTACACAGTGGTAAAAGGAGTGTCTTCAGTAACTTACGCCTGTTGTTGGGCCTGGATCTGGGCCTGGAGCTGGCGCTGGAAGGCCATCTGTTGAGCCTGGAGGGCAGCGAAGTACTGCTGGAAGTAGTTGCCGTAGTCGACGAAGGGCGAGTACATGGGGTAGCTGCCGGCGTAGGGGTTGGGGCCGAACTGGTTGCCGCCGAAGCTGCCACCGGCGAAGGCCGAGTATCCCGGTCCGTTCAGGCTGGCGAAACCCGGGCCCGACTGGAATTGCGGTTTGCCTGCGGATATGAGAAAGCGCATGTTAGTTCGGGCTCGGGAGATAGGGTCGTATTAGTCACTGCTATGTACACACGGGTTACGACTTCGGAGGAAATTTGCGATTATTTACATTTAGATTTCTCTATATGTTTGAGGCACTTATTTTTTCGTTTTTTAGTCTGTATTAATATTTACTTATAAAATATGTAAGCCTGTCGCTTAAAATGTTAGATTGGGTTGATTATTGTTTATTTAAGAAAGAATAAGCGAGATTTCGCGTAAATAAGTGAATAGTTACTTATTTAAAAGAAAATATCTTCCATATGCATGCTAAATCGAGTGAATGAATGAAATTTCACTCTTATTCTAAAGTTCACTGAAAGAGACAAATTCAATTCTATAGAAGTGAAATTTGACTAAAATAGTACTCTGTTACTACAGTTTATTAGAGCCAAATTTCATTACTTCAAAGTGGAATTTACCCTTTTCACCGAACTAATTTTAAAATAAGAGGAAAATTTTGCTCAGGCCGATTTAACGTGTATTGTATTACGAGCGGAAAATTTTTGATTTAGCATAAATAATTACTCACTTATTTAAGCGAAATTTCACTTACTCGACTTTAGAGGGTACATATTAGTCACTAGGTATCCCTGAAAACAAAACTCTCAAGCGTTCCCTGCAACGTATTGGTGAGTAGGTTAAAGCCAGCATATTTATGTTATCTACAAAACGCAGCGAGTCAGCTGTTATTCCACAAAAAAATCCTCTCAGCTCCGCCTTCGAACCACTGCGCATTCCATCTTCCACAATCAAAAGAGCAAAGCATCGTTCCAGCACTCCATCCTCTTCTCGGCGCTCGATCGAGGCTCCCCAAACAGATACACAATCATCGGCAAGCCGGAAGCACACCTTGAGGTTCATTTCCCGCGGGCAGGCACTGAACTCCGTTCTCCGTCCTACCTGCGGCGTCGGGACCGTCTACCTCGATGCCGACGGACTGGTCGTCGGCGGGGAAGGATCCGCGCGAGCCGATGACGGGCGAGCCTCCGGGGCCGGAGCTGCTGGACGAGCTGGAGACCTGGGGCCTGCCGTTACCCCCCGGCGAGGTCGAGGTGACCACAGTGCCGCCGGTGCCGGTGGCCGTGGCCGTGGCCCCGGCGAAGCTGCCGGCGCTGGCCGAGGTGCCCTCGCTGAAAGCTGGCCCAGACGGTTCAGGGTACTCGTAGAAGACTGGCGCGACCGGGGCGGGGGCCAGGTTCCAGGGGTAGGGCGCGAAGCCGGGGTCTAGCTGCGGGACAAAGCCGTGATAGGGTTGCGGGATTTCATAGCTGTAGGAGATCGGTGGTACGAGACTAGCGACCGGCAGCTCCGGGACCGCCGGCACCTCCACCTCCGGACTCAGTCGGTTCGCCACTTCCGGTCGTTCTTCTCCCTCCTTCGCCTTCTCGGCATCCTTCTTCTCGCCCTTGGTCTCCTTATCCTTCGGCTTTTCCGTGGTCTCCTCTTTATCGGGTTTAGAGGCGTCCAGGGGTTTCACGGTGGCGGGTTCCTTGTCGTCCGTCTGTTCGGGATCGGGAGCGACGGTGGAATCCGCGTCGTCGGTGGACGACGCGGTCGTGGGTTCCGTCTCCCTGCGGGACTTGTCGTTCGGCGTCGTCGACGGGGGCAGAGTGGTCGCGTCTTCCTCGGCTGCTCGCTTGTTTACCGCGTGCGCTACGTCCTCGTAAGTTCCGACCACCGATTTGCCTTTGCGTGATGAGAAAAAGAAAAGAACAAAAGTGGTGCTTATCTGCGTGGCTCTCACCCGCTCGTCGGGCTTTTTCGACGCGCGGGTCCACCCGTCGCGTATGTATGCATGCGCGCGACAGTCATGTGTGTCTCGTTCTGGTTTCTACTTTTGCACAGTGATGACTGGACTGTGTCTTTGGTACTGTTGTTCCTTTTTCGACGATTTTTTAAAGAAATTGAATGAAGCCGGTGCTTTTACTGTATGAAAGTATAATCTTTTTTGAGATGATAAGGCACGGCGTGTCAGCTTATGATTTGTTTGAGAGAATAAAATGTGAAGTTGCAGTGAATGCAGTGTAAGGCTGCAGTAGCTTTGAACGGGAAAAGCGAGGTTCACCAGTAGCATTTTCGTAAATTTATACTTAAGTAAAGTAAAATAAAGTATTATTGATAAATATATATATGTCCGTAGCTGTATTCGTATTATTGTTTTCGTTACCTTGTGTATGTCTCAACGTCTACTGTGACATTGGCGAATGATTCGAATCTACTAGTGACAGTGTCTCTTATAAATCCTCACGTGTCAAACTAGCGTGAAAATGTCTTTTTAATAGCTTCGGGTAATTTTTTACGAAACCGAAATTGCATCATTAACGGCGATTTAATCACCGGTTTTTTCAAAAAAACCGATAAAACAACCAAATTACAATATTTTCAAATCGTTTAAAGTCAAATTAACCAGGTGATAAGACAAAAATTTCGGAAATACATCTTTAAGCACCCTATAACACGTAGCTCCCAAAAACCTCGCGCGGAGATACATAGATACGCGTGATATTCAAAGGTGAAAATTAAAACGCGTAAAGCACGAAGTACACGGGTAACAAACACCAAAAAATTTTTTTTTTTTTCCCAAGTGGGAATTCACACACAAACGACAGGGTCGACGCGCGAAGGTCCGTCCGCGGCGGGTGTTTGAAGAGGCCGCGCTCGCGCGTGTTTGCGCGCTGCCTCGCGTCGCGTAATCTGGATAAAAGGATCTTTTTTTTCCACGGCACTTTTTTTTTCGCACGATCTTGAGAGACGGCTATTATTGGAACGCGCGCTATCGCGCAAACTATATATTTGCGTAAACAAATTCGTTGTAACGACTCGACGCTATAAATTTAATAGCGAGGCTCTTTTTTTTATAAATAATCATCGCCGCGCGCGACTCAAGGCGAGATCTACGCGCAAAATCGGTTTATGTAACGCGCGGAGAGCAAAGATGTTGATACCCTACATCGCAGTGTTATCCAATTAATTACTTTGCATTCGCGTAATAATATTGCTTGGGAATTATTTTTTCCCGGCTCATTGTTATCAAGACTCAAGCGTACACTTTTTACGACGAACGCAGTCTTCAACGTTTGAAAAATACGTACCGATCAAAACTTAAATTTAGCTACTGTCGCGGTGGCACCGCCGGAAACCGTACGCAAGAAAAGATAAAAAAAACCGCGAACCGTTAAGAACGCATAAGCGATCGGTACCAGACTCACGTCCGCCGTGAATCAAGCGAAAAACCGCTCGTCCGAGCGCGCGCGCGGAAAACGTTACGATCCACTTATCCCGGTAAAACAATGGTGTCGCTTGCGCGTAAAAAAAAAGGAAGGAAAAAAATTCAATCGACAGAAAATTGGTCACTCACTCGATGCGATCTGCGTGCCTACGAGGAGGAGGAGCGCGAGGAACGCGCAGGAAGCCTTGGCGGTCATGCTGCTCGCCGATCGATTAGCCGTAGGAGGAAGTCGCACTTGTACACTTGCGGGAGACGCTTTGCCGGTGTGTCGCGCTCTCGACACTGCTCAACGCGGAGTGACTAACTCGCCGCTTAACGCCGCGATCTTATATACTATTCGAACGCATTCGCCTCGGGGGGCTCTCTTCCTTGGCGCGCCGCCGGCGGCGCCGACTAAAAACGAAAAAACGGGACCAAGCCGCCGCCGGCCGCTCCAGCACGTGCGCGACGAGCCGAGCCGGCCAATCCAGGCCGGGACAATGGGATCGGTATGGGACCTGCTTGCTTCACGGGGCGGGGATTTTTCTGGAGTGCAGGAGATTTGGACGAAGGATTAATTAGGGGGTGCGTGTCGTTGTTGGGGTACTGTGGGATGTTTGTGGCAAATGCGCAGTATGGTGGATGGGTATTAAAATGCGCGGCGTTTGGGTTGCTGCGATTTTTCTTCAGATTTTTCAGAAATGTACAGATTTATGTATTAGGGGTGGTCAGAAGGAAACGCAAAGTTTTTCGATAATATTTATCAAGATTAATGATTAGCTTGTAAAAGTGTTGATGATTTTGCTTAACTTTTCACTTTCATAAAAATAAAATTGAGACGCCTGTTCTTCAAATTTTCGAAAGTAGAGAAGAATAGGAAAAAAATAGATCACCTGGACAAACTATTTATTTTCGAAAACACAGATAATAATCAGAACTAAATTTTAAATAAAATTTATTTGCAAAAACTAAATTTTTTATGTGAGTATATTGATTTCAGTATGGTTTTAAAGAATAAAATTAATATTTTTTCTAATAATCTTGTATTCATATTTACTTATTTTGACATATCATTTTTTGATCAGTTCCGTATTAATTTCTCTGATGTCCCATTCTACTTTCTAATTATTTAATGTATAAGATATAATTTGTATTAGTAATTTTACCTGATCAGATGTGTAAAAATATTTGTAATTTTTATTGTGATTATTTTATTGTGTTTTATTTAAATAAACGCTACTTAATTGTATCTAATATAATTAGTACTTTATTTTCTATAATGTAACTTATAACAAAAAGGAAATGATATTCAATATTAAGATAGTTTACAATTAATCGATTAAAATTTTAAATTTGTATGAAAAATACGGAAAAACGATGAGGTAATCTTAGGTAAATTCTCAATTTATTAGTCAGGATGCAAAATTCCAAATGGTACAAAGGTGAATATACTAATTGTTCTTGATAAATAATTTGCTCTTATGACGCAATAACTTTTTAAAAAATTCCAAATTGTAAAGATCCTTTTGTTGTAAAATCCATGTCCTTTGAGTAACATAGCGGAAATATTTATTTTTTTTTATTGCACTCATTATTATAAAAAAATTGAAAAACAACAAAGTAGTTAAAATAATTGATAAATAAGTGTGTTTTTTAAATAAATCGAACATTTTTCACAAACCAGTGCCAATTCTGTCAAAAAGTGTGTCATTAACATATTCGTCATAATAAATATTTATACGTAAGGTAATTAATATTTATATTCCGATCGTAGGGAAATGTAATTCCTTTTTAATATTCCTTTCTCTGCTCGTTTATGCAACATTAGCAGCACGGTAAATAACAATGAAGTTGTCAATCGCGAATTCGTGTAAATTGATGTTTTATTTCCTGCTCTTTATTGTAATTTTTCGACTCGTGACATCAGATTTTCATTTTTTAGTTCGACAAAATTTTACCTATAGATCATTGTATCGATAATTTTTGTTGACTAATTCGGCAACGCGTTTCATTTTAGATGATTTATTACCTTTTAACTATCCATATCCCCGCAATTTAGTAAATTCCTTTAATATCTACGCATCGATAAACACATCGTTATTCAACCAAAAAATTTAATTACATTTTATCTTTCATATTTGTTTGGATTTTCCTTCTATTACAATAGCATTAGAACACATTATTCAAATCGTTTATATTCCCAAACTGCTATAAGCATCATTTCAAAGATAAACGTATGTTCTGGAGAAACCATAGTTTCTACAATTTCACAATGTTCAGCCCTGCTCCAAAAAGGCCTTCAAAACCGCCGGCATTTACACCCGATTCTCAAGAATAATAAGTGGACCTACTTCTTCCTAAAACTCAGTACATTTCCAAAACCGAAGTGTACACAATTCATTATCCAATCCTAGCCGGCGCTAAATTTACGCTTTCCCATATCCTCCAGAATCGGCCTACAGATCGGGCCTTCGCGAAACCTCGCAGCGCGGAAATACGCCGCAGCCGAAGATCACTGCCAAGGCCGCGGCGCTGAATACGCCGATACAGTACGATTTTTTTCCCCCCAGCTCGTCCTCCTTCCATGCCATTAGCGACGGTCGATCGGCACGAATGAACGGGCTCTCTTCACTCTCTCGCGGAATTAATCTAACCGTATCGGCGGAGAGATTAACCCGCGTGTTCTAGGAAGCGGCGTCACGAATTTTCCGCGCCTGTCTGGCCGTCCTTACGCTAATTGTCCCGGCGTCTCCTTTTATTTGTGGAATTGGTGAAATATGACGTTGGAGAGCGATGACTATCGAGGAATTATGGAACATCACTGGAGTAATTGTTCCCGCGCTGAGTCATATTTTTTGTTGAAAAACATTTTGATTCCGCTGCATCTCGAAGCAGCGACTAAAGATTCAAATTGAAACCTCGCGCGATGCTGCAGTTTAGATCCTAATCCAATTGTTCAGCTTCGTTATTCTCTTGGCCATCGCGTAATTCTATCGTGTAATCATTTTCGCGTGATTATTTGCCTATTATTGAAACAAGTACACCCGACGTTAATTCGTTCGTGTCTTAAAATGTTAAAATTGTTCAAGTATTCCATTTCATCTAATGAAAATGTCGCTAATTTCAAAACAGTTGCACACTTATCACCGTGAAGAAGTGAATATTTACTAATTTTCATTTTGATAATAATTACGTAGTTGTTTGAAAATTAGTGAAATTCAGTTTTGTTTTCTTATTTTATGCATGCGATTTTTGAAACTATGTTGCCAATGTAGGACTACATTCGAAAGGAATCAATAATTAACGTCGACTGAACATACAAAATTAACATACTTCTGTTATTACACCTTCAGAAGCCAACGCAATTTTCTCACGCAATAATAATACACTAGAAATTGGGTGCAATTAAAATTCCTTCAATTTGAAAATGTTTTCCCTTGCAATTTTAAAAAGGCGAGTGTTTAACGAAATCGATGCATCTCCAGAAAAGCTGCAACAGTCCGAGAGCAATGACGATCGGGCGCGTATTTTCCGTCTACGTAATGGCCGATCCTGAAAACGACTAGGCGCGTGCATTATCGCCACGGCGCCGCGCGATAATAACAAGGTGTGCGCGGCGGCGCGCAATCGATCGGCGCGAAAGTGCCGAAAAGGCCCCGGAGCTACGCGGCGGATTGAGCGATGATCTCGCCTCGGAAGTCCGCCGCTGCGCTGTTCTCTCTTATACACCTTCCTTCGCAGTTTTTTTTTATCTCTACTCGTATATATGGGCGCGCGAACTGAAATTAACGCCGAGGTATGTAAATTAGATTTTCTTTTGACGAGGAAAATCTAAGTAATTGTTGCGGTGCTTATTCGTTTTTTTGCGAATGGGAAAAAAAAGGAGCGCAGTGCACGAGGATGTGAAAAATTGTTATAAATATTGAGACCGAGTGAATATGTAAATACATTGTATCTGCGTTATGCGCGCGTAAATTATGTTTTACTGCGTTATTGAAAGAATTGCATATGTACCTATGTTAATGCCTCGCATTTTTATTTACTTGTTTTCCTCGCGGTAAATGCATTTTTGATAGTGTTTAATAAGCGATTTTCTGGAAGCATTGATTGATATCGATCGAATTGACTAGAAAAGGTATTAATGACTAATAGCTTTAGTACTTAATAGAAGGAAAAACCGCGTACAAATTAAACTAATATTTTCCATTATAATCTATAGACTGTCAGTCATGTCTGAAAAGTACACTAAAAAAATCTATTGTAGAAATTATCGGAAAATTACTAGGTTTTCTAGTAGTATCCGGCGCTCATCAGAAGAAATATAGTAAACATTATCTAATCGCTAATATTTTACTTATTTTTACCATTACTACTACAGTAAATAGTAAATTTTGATACTTCAAATAATTAGCAGACTTTATAAAATAAGTGAAGTAAAAAATAATAAATAAATCTATGTGTATGAACATTTACTACATACTTTCTTTTACTTTTTACTGTAAGAAAATTATTTTAACTTTCTAGTACTGTGATACCACATTTCTGGAAATAATAACTATAAACAAGATTTTCTAGGATATACAGTGTACTGCAGTAGATTTAGAAAAATAATAGAGGAAAATTTATTATAAATTATTTGAGATGGAGGACATAATAAAAACATGAGAAAAATTACTGTAATAATAATTTATAGTAAAATTTGTAATTTTTCCAGATTTTATTTATTTACTTATTTTAGTATGTGGACAAAAGCCCTTACATTTAAATACAAACTTAAAAAATAATTACAAAAACTTAAACTTAAAACTAGTAATTTACGGTAATTTTTATTACATTTCAAGTCTGTCTTTCACCTCCAAGAATTTACAGTGATATTTCCTCTGTTACTTCTTTCAGTATAAAATCAACATTTAACTTTTTTCTCAAAATACGTCCAAGCGCGATAACACTTCGATCGTAAGAAATCAGAGCAACAGACCCCGATAAAAAAATCCGCATCGTTTCTCACGAATCGCGCGAAGGACGTCCTTTTGCATCAGGGATTCCCGTGTTTTTGGCGTCACTTGTACATCGTCCGCTTCCCCCGCGGGCGCCTTCCCCGACCCTGACAATGAGCTCAATCATATTTTCGCTCCGCGCCTCCTCCGACTTCCTCCTCGCACTCGAGGCAAACAGCGGCTTATCGGCCGAGGAAAATCTCGAGTCGGCGCGCCGCGGGAAAAGGTCCGACTTTCGCGATCGCCGCGCGGGGAATACCCAAGGATCCACCACGTCGGTCACCTCCGAATGGACAAAGGAGCCGTGGGTTCATTGATCCACGGGTTACCCCTTTTTTCTAACGCGTTACCAAACCCTCCGTCAAATTACGTAGCGATCACCTATGCAGTCGCTGACGTTGCGCGAGATGACGATCTATCAAAGTCAGAATAATAATAAAAAAAGCTTCCTCTAGGAGGAAGCAAAATCATCGCTGGTGTGGCTTGTTGTTGCCGGGGATATTTCGAAGAGACGCGAGGATTTTCGTATAAAAAGTAATGAATGGAATGGATGGTGCGGCCGTTTTACTTATCGATCAATCTTGATATTTCGTACTTGAGCATTCGGTTTCGTTACCGATTTACGTTCCTGGAAGCGTAATTCATGGAAGGAAACGCTGATTTACGCAAGGAACTTTTAATTTATCTCTTTATTTTATATGGTGAATCATCGTTGCATAAATTCAATGCTCGCCGCTAATTACATTCGAATGTTTGTTTTATCTAGAAAAAAAACACGAACCCGATAACGATTTTATCCGCGCTTCGGAGATGATTATAGTGCATTTCACACATAAACAAAATCACAATAGTAGCAAAGTCTACTCTAGTGAACTTCTCACATAAAACAAATGCATATAAATATAAATGCAATTATAATAGCAGAATCACCCATTGAAACACGATGATCGGTAGTACCCCACAGCACATCCCGTAAAGCCAAACGGCGTTACGTAAACATCGCGCCGTCGCTCGACTCCTCATTCTATTCCCAACTTAAAAAAAGAAATAAAAATTTGAATCTCGGATTAAATAAAAAAATTCCTCTTCGATCTCCGCCCTACACCTTAAGTCTCATCTCTCCTCCTCGTCCCGAGAAGCAATAACAATTCCGGGTCGCTCATCAATTACAGGGCGTACACACACGGTCCACTATGGCATCCCAGGTAAACGGGGGAGAGGCTCCGAGGAATTTCCCTTGTCTGTCCGCGGGGGGAAAAGCTGCCCAGTACCCCGGGAGATAGCGCGCCGCGATACACAGTCGCCCGACTTGGAAGGGAGCACCACCGGCAGGGCTCGCGAGCAGGGATAGGTATATAAGATGGATGTTTCGGGATGGGCGTCGTTAGTCCGGGAAGCGAGTCGACCGCGAGTATACACTTTCTCATAGGCACCTGCAACAGCGAAGATGGCCCGAGTCCTGTTTACCCTCGCGCTGCTCCTCGTCGTGTTTACGACGGGCCCAGGTGAGTCCGAGCCGCTTGATCGTATTTATGGACGGTGCGCTGGGAAATTTCGGGTTTCTGGCATTGTGATTTCGAGATTAGGATTGAATATTTCGGGGTTGAATAAAAAAAGGGGAGTTTAAGGGCGATTTCTTAGGGGTTTTGGGGGGAATTGAAGATTTATTTTTACTTTGGGATTTGAAGTTTTATCTAATATAATAATTTATGAATAAAATGTATTTTTTCTACTTAAAAATATGTAAAATTAGATTAACGTTAAAATTTTTTTAAAGTATTGAAAAATAATGTTTACTCTACTCAATTTAATTAAACGTTAAACTTTACAGATTTATTATATTCTTTTTAATTTTAAGGCATACTAAACAAAATAAAGATCATTAATTCACAAATAAAATGAAATGATTACATTAAAAATGATTTAAAATCTTGAATAGATTATAATTTTGCAAAATTATTGTATAAAATTTGATAACAGTACAGCGAAACCGGCTTGTATACTAAATTTAACTGTTAAATCTTTTTTATCAGTTTATGGAGCACCAGCACAAAACAGTGAATCTCCAAAACATAATCGAAAGAGCAGAACCTTCGGCTTTAGTATATTGGGAGGTCGTGACTGGGAAGAGTTTCGCCGTTGGCCTTTTGTTACCTTGACACCACCCATGAAAAATATGATGAGTATTCTCGAAGAAGAATACTCGAAAGAAAGCTTAATAAAACGAATGGAAGCTTTGGAGCACGGACACAAGCAAATTATTGAATACCTGAAGAAAATGAAAGGTACGTTATTACTTTAATTACTAATTTCTATTACTTTTCAATTATTCAAAATCGTACGGTTTCCAAGTGTTAAATTTTATTTAAATTAAATTGAACAGTCTTTAATATGTAATTCTTTTTATTTACTGACTTAAACGATTATTTATATTAATTATAAAAATTAGAAGTGATTATTATAATGCATGTAGATGTTCATTTCAACACTAGTAATCACAAGTACATTATTGTCACTTCGCATTAAAAAAAAGAAGTGAATATATCTTTCGCAATTAAGTAACAGCCATTCGCCGAGGCGCCTAACAACACAAACAATCGCGAGACACGCTGGAACGTCGCGGCATTCAAATGTAAACCACGCGTGTACATTAGCTCATCGAGTGTAACGCCCGGTAACTTATGTAAAATATGCCTGTCTCCGCAGATACTACGAGCGCGAATCATTGCCGTCACTCTGAGAAGCTACCCAAGCCGGTGTCCGAGTCCACCGCAGTTCCGAAGCTCGACGTCAGAGTGCAGACCGACGCACCGGCGCAACCCACCACCCAGGCACCGACGACTACCGAGGTCACGACGCCGGAGGTCAAGGACAAGGTGGGACCACCGACGACTACCAAAGTTACGACGGCAGAGGTCGAGGATAAGGTGGAACCAACGACTACCAGCAAGATTACGGCGGTGAAGGTCCAGGATAAGGAGGTCACTCCGGCACCTACCAAAATTGCATCGGTGGAGGTCGAGGATGATGTCGTTCCTCTGGTACCTACCAAAATTGAATCAGCGGAGGTCGAGGATGAAGTCGTTCCTCTGGTTCCTACCAAAATGACGCCGGCGGAGGTCGAGGATAAAATAGTTCCTCTGGCACCTACCAAAACGACGCCGGCAGAGATCGAGGATAAACCGGAACCGACGACGACCGGAATTACGTCGGAGGAGGTCGAGGACAAGTCGGAATCGTTGACCCCTACTAAGATTACGACGGCGGAGGTCGAGGATAAGGTGGAACCAACGACCAGGCCGCAGGAAGTTACCTCGAGCGAGGAGACGAAGGAGAAAGTGTCAACCGAGATGATCGAGACGTCGCAAGCAGATGCTGAGGCGCCCGCTACCACGACGACAGCGGAGACGGTGGCGGATTCTAATCGGGAGACGACGACTCAATTCGAAGAAACTAACGACATCAACGACATACCGATTTAAACGAATAATTTATATTTCGACTGAACTGAAGACTGATAAATTGTTAAGATTATATTTAAATGTAGAGCAGATATTTTTTTATACTTAATGCAAATCTAATTTGTAATTTTAAGTGAATAGCGGTTAATTTTTTCAGTGTGTTTTTAGAGTTGCGCTTGTCAATAAAATTTCGATGATTTATATTTAGAAAACAACGATATCCGATGTCGATTAAATTATCGATTATTAATATTAATGTAAAATTAGCAATTAAATCGTTATTAATTTTGCCAATCGCGATTATCAATGCGCACTGTGTTTCGAGAATGTCATTGCATCGCTGTGAATAACTCGACTGACTAATTAAGGCTGATTACTGTATACACATTTTTAACTTTGTATTCGACTGACTGACTGACTCCAATAACAATAAAAAAAAAGCTTTCGAATTAATTCGCCAAGTCCCGTCATTACTCCCACGCACCCTTTTCATTAAGGATCTTATCTAATAAATTTTACTCGTTAGTTCCGGTAGCTTCGCTGCTGTTGCGGCATCGAAACTTTTCCACGCTTTACGCACGAAAGTAGGCCTACGCCGCCGTTAAGATTTTCCGCTAAATTAAAATGCCATTTGGCATCGCGATAACCGACGCGCGCTCGCGCCTCTCGGCTTTGCCGATTCCTAGCTCGGCGATCGTAAAAATCGTTGGCTCACGTTTAATTCCACCACTCCCATTGTCCCACCGGCTAATTGAAATGTTGCATCCACGGCTGTACGCTTCGTTAAACCGCGATATTTTTTTCCTGTGGTCGCTAATCGTCAATCCCGGCTGCACTCGCCAGGAGAGTACCAGAACTCCGGGTCACGGATTTTATTGAAACTGGAGGGTATGTTTTTTTTTTTTTTGCTTAAAGAAGAAGGAAGCTAACATTTTAGATCCCATTGATGGATAGTTTTTGGTCCAGCAGGTATAATAGTTTGTTTATTTTATTGAATTGTATGATTAAATTAACTTTTTACATCTTCATCATTTATTTATCCTTAATATATAATTGTTTTTTATGCAATTTCACCAAATTATATGAAAAATTGAAAAGAAAATCTATAATTTAAACCTCATTATGCTAAAAAAATGTCAATTTGTTCAAAAGTTATCGATAATCAAAGACGAAGATAACTTTGGAACAAATCCACATTTTTCTTTTAAAATTTTCACTTAACTTGGCAGAATTGTGTGTTTAAAAAAGCAAGTATGAGTTAAGAATAAATACCACGCCAAATCGATATAGCCCCAGTGAGTCTAGGAATAAAATTTTCACTTGAAGACTGCACTCAAACTAACTCTCTCTATGAGAATGTAGCTAAGAAGAGTGACTTTTTTGCTCAAAATTTGAGTGAAAAGTAGAGTGCACAGGATCTACTCTGTTACTATTGAGTCACTTTAGAGGAGAGCAATTTTCACTCTGACTAAGAATGTAATAAAAACATTCTATCCCTATAGAATATAGATATAGATAGATATCACATTTAGAATAGATTAGATTAATAATTTGATTCCCGTAGAATTAATGTTGACTCCTTCAGAGAGCTAACTTTAGAAAAATATTGAAATATCAATTCAGTAATTTAGCGCCAAACTTAAAATACTATTATTCCTGCTGGGTCAAAACTACTGATCGATATGTCTAAAATTTTGGCTACCTCTCTTTAAAAAACCATATTCTACAGTTTCAATAAAATCCGTGATTCGAAGTTCTGATGCCCTCTTACTCAGCCAAAATAAGTCGTCCTGAAAGCGAATCCGCCCGGGCGCCTGCGTGCCGGCTTACGCGCCTCCGAGTTCCGAATAATCGTTACCCAAGCGACGGGTAGCCTTAGCCCAGTCTCTCGCTCCTCGGGATTTCTCAAGGACTCCGCTCGGCGCGCTTGGTTTCGCGAGTGCAATCGCCGGTTTTCCCGCCGGACGGTGCAACCGCAGGCCCGCGCGTCCGCGTATAGTCACCCGCTACCGGTGCACACTCGCCAGCAGAACCGTACGCTCGCGAACTGCACTCCACGGTCTGTTCACCTGCGTCGCGGTGTATATGCCTGCATTGCGTATTATACGCACAGGGAGAGGCGGGAGCAGGACGAAAGGAGATCGCCGGCGGCGATCGGGTCAAATCGCGATCGGTCCGCCCGGTGGCACGAAGTAGGACACCGCGCGCATGCCAATTAAGCGACTAAGGTCAAACGCAGTCTTTAAAAAAGGGACGCGCCGCGCAAGCCGGCTGTCAGATCCGCCGCAGACATGGTGCGTTTAATACTGCGTCGGTCGCGCGTCGTCGCTCTTCTTCTCCTGTGCTCGGTGCTACTCGTGCGATGCGGTGAGTGATTGCTGCACGGTGCTTGGTGGAGGTTTCCGAGGGGCTGCGTAGCTCCTGAAAAGTGCGCGAAATTTTGAATCTGGTGGAGGGTTGATACACGCGTTCTTATAGTTCTTGTAGGGATCGATAAGTTCAGATTTAAATTAACACTTTTAACAGTTTATAGAGACGTTTAGATTAGGATAAAATGGGTATACCTAGTGAATGACCAATTTGTGGTTTGGAAATGACGCAATAATTAAATCATTCTTAAAGAAAGATAGTATTAATCAATTTAAATGGAATAAAAAATATTCTTTATTGAAATTTTTTTCGACTATTTACTGATGGCTGGTCAACTGACTCTAATAGTATCATTAATGGAAAGAAAAATGGATTAAATTAGAGCGCAATTTTGAAATAAAGAAACTATTCAGCTAGTGCTGCGATGTTTTTTGTACTATTACATCAGTTACGCCGATGTATATTGATACAATTTCATAGTACTTATGATTTTTTGACTAGTCATTGTAGATAATTATGAATGCATGTAAACACAATTAGTTCAAGTATGTTAAGTTAATTGAAAGCTAACAGTAATAACAAAAAATCAAAACAATTTTTAATCACATCGTTCACTTTACGATTATGTTCTTCTTTTTTTATTTAGATACTTTAAAAATAACATTTATTTGTACAATTGAAACGTGAAAAAATAAATTCTATACAGTGAAATAAGCATTGCAAACCTTTTTTATAATATTTTATAACTTTTCATACTTTATACACTTTCACTTGCTTTACAATTTGTTTTTATAAATGCGAAAGAATAATGTAAGACATGCAAAAAAGGTGTTACTTCAAATATTATAAAATGTATTTTTATCACTCTGCTATATTCTAAGGAAACCTTGTGCATAAAATTGAAATAAAACAGTCATGCAAACACTGCCTTTTTTAAAATAAGAAAACCGGTACCGATATCTTTGACACGGACTTTTTTTCGAATAATGAATTCTTAATTTTAAGGTAAAATCTTGCGAAAACTAAGAAGATCGGCGAGGCTAACGTATTGATAAAAATTGTTAATGACACTCGAATAATAGGTATCTTGCATCGAGCGATGGCAAAGAAAAGATTCTTTTCTGTACAACATTTTTTCAGTCACACTCATCGTAAATAAATGCCCATTCTTCTACCCACGTACTTTGTGTCAAGCATTTCTGTTTTTTGTACCACTTTTACAAAGAAATAATTACAAAAATCTACAAGACTCATACCAGCAATCTTGTGTTCAGTCATTGACCTCGTCGTATCTCATCGACACAAGTCTGTATTGAATTAAAGTGGCGTTGATAATTTTTTAAGTAAACGTATCATTACGTTCAAATACAATCTTTAAATTAGTCCCAAGTCCGATCTCAATGCGTAATTACAGTGGATCCTGCTATGAATCACGCGCAAAAAAACTCCAATTCTATAATCGCAAATCGACCAAAATAACTGGGAATGAAACCTCATAAATCAATTTTAGTAAAAGCCTCTCCAGCGAGCACTCGCGAATCAAAGGAGCACGCCGCTATTCCTCGCAAAAAAGCCGTAACAATACTCATCGCCGAAAATCGCCTATACAATCCGGAACAAATAAGCTCGCAGAGAAAAAAAAACGAAAAACGCTATTCGCAAACGTCGACCCAACGGACGGAGATAGGTAATCGCGAGGTGTCGTGGACCGCGCCGAAAGATCGTTAAACGAGGAGAAACCGGTTCCTGTATATACGGCGCAGAAGTGCCCCGTACGCGGCCGCCTTTGTGCGCGTGGCTCGGAGACGTAACCGGTGACGTCATGACGGTGTGCCGCGAGGTGAAACGCCGCGTTCGTACGCCGGGCACGCGGCGCCCTTGTTCTCGCGTTCACGGATGGCTCGTGGGATGCGTTCGGGATCGCGCCTTCACGGGGATCGACTTGCGAAACCGGGTGATGGTTAATGGTCTGGAGGTGTTAAATTTTAATGCAATTACATCCTGGCAAAAATAGCATTTTGTAATCGAGTGCTGTGGCTCGCTTGGAAGGAAATCGGTTGAAACGAGACCGATTTTTAACCTTGTGGAAAAAGCTTTGTTGATCAGTTTTAAGGCATTTATTGGAAGTCGTTTTTAAAAGATACAAATGACTTATTCATAGTTTTGAGCCTGTTTGGAAAAAAATAAAATCATGTTTGTAAATAAATTTGTAGTAAGGGAGGGTGGACCAATCAGCTCATATGATACAATGTATCGGCGGACTATACTGCACCGCTCAGTGTCCTAAATTTTATCTGTATCTATCTCACATCTAGAGGTATACAGATTAAATTCCCTAAAGGAATCACCCTCCCCTAAAGGAATAATTTGAATTAGTTAAAGCTTCACGAGACTCAGACCAAGACCAATGTATTTAAATGGAGTCTTGGTCTTGCCTACAAGACCAAGACCGATATTATAATGAATTATTTTCAAATAGACAACACAATTCATTAGAAATCAATATTCAAACTTCTGAAATGAATTATATTTACTTTGCAGACGATAACAGTGCTGCAGAGACAGAAAGACTTCGGAACACTCCACCAGAGCTGAGTTCTGGAGCTAAGTCCGATGGCAAAGCTCAGGCTCGTTTCCTGCCCTTTTCTGCAAGCTTCTCCCTTAGCGCCGGTGGTGGTAACGCACATTCTTTCAGTGTCGCCAGTGGTCCGGATGGAATCGGTCTCTCTCAGAGCTCCAGTCAAGCTGCTGGATCCGGTAACGGCAGCCCAGGGTAAAGTTCACCTTTTGGATTTCACCCGTCACAATTTCACATCGTTTCATTTCGGTATTCGCGTCGGTGAAATCGATGCGATCTTACCATCAGTGCCGCAAAAAAAAAGACCGCGTGGTTCTCTACGTGTAAACATAATTTGGGCAGATTATGCTCGATTGCCATAAAAAATTCCGCTAATAAAGTACGGGCAACACTTAGTGAACCGGGTATAATTTATGGTTAATTTCCTACCAGGGTCCGATCGCAATGTTTTATCATAAAAATACGTACTTTCGTCCATCCAGTAAAATTGTTCAATCAAAGAATTAATAAAGGGCATTTGGCATTTTCAGCTTTTCCGCGAGTCAATCGTCATCTTTGGCCGCCGGACTGAACGGTATTTCCGCTTCGGACTCGAATGCCGTCGCTGCAAACCATCCCCTCTACGGACAGACCTCCCATGCCAACGGTAATTCCTTAGCACTGGGTCAGGCGGCCGCGTCCTCGCACGGGGACGTAGTCAATGGTCAGGCAGTCTCCGGTGCTCAGTCGTCCGTTGGCTCGACGAATACTCATGCTGCTTCCAGCGCGCAAAGCTTCGTGCAACAAGCTAGACCTACTTGGTCGAATGCTCAGCCTAACTACGCCACTGGAAACAATGGTAAGTTTTGTATGAAATACATGTAGATTGAAAAATAACATAAATACCTCTAGAAACTTTTGCCCTGAGAAAAAACTTTAACAACCTAGATTTAGGCACATTTTCTGAAGAGTCTTATAACAGTATGTGACTACACTTACATATTGAGACGTCAGTACACCACAGAACTAAAATAGTTCTACTATCAAAATTTAATACACGTCGTTCTAATAACTGTTAGAGTGGATTGAAATAACATTTTGTATTTAGAACATCATTTTTATTAATAAACTAGGAAGTCATTTATTCGAAACTTTCTTTTAGTTTAATAAGTATATTACGATGACAATACATATTAAATGATTAGTTCTCTGCTGCTGCTAAGCACTCGTCACCATTTATTCAGTCTTTATCCAACTAGTATAGAACGGAAGACTAAGTTTTTCTAACAAAATATTATATAATCAATGTAAATCATAAACTTAAAAAATGATTGGTGCTATAAATGTGAGTAAATAAAAATATTTTATAATCAACTATGATTATAAACTATTATAATACTAATTATAATACTAATTACATAAACAAATATTTTTTCTATGATATATATAAACTGAATAATTATTAATAGGATAAAGGGCTTCTACTATGGTTGTTCGTACTCTCAGCTATTTTTAAGATAGGAATTTTCAAAGAAATCTCGTGGTTGGATCGAATAACGAAATCTGTGCAGCAAGAAATGAACATGGAAACCATTGTCTGGATTTCTTTTTCTAACAGTAGCTCGTCCGCTTGTGAATTTATCGAAAAAAGTATAACATATAACTTTAGTACAGTTCGTGCAAATTTCAAAGAAGTGACTACTTTATTGCAAAGTGAACAGGAATCGTACCTGCAACGTATGCTTGTAGTGGATTCAACTTTGAATGTTTTATGTATCGATGATCATGAAATTTCAAATGTTACGTGGACTGTTAATAAATACTTTAATTTATTCGAAAAAGTCCAAGCACCGAGGTGGCACAGTCTTGTGTTCTTAATTGTAGAAAATCCGTACGAGGAAACTGAGGTACTTCTGAAGACTTTGTGGAACGACAAATTTTTATATGTTTCTATCGTCGAAATCTCGGTACCTAAGAAAGTTGCACGTGACATACTCTTACCTCCCGCGTTTATTAAAAATGATACTATTGTAGTACACGAATACAACCCTTTTAATGAGTTTTATAGAAAAGACAATCTTTATGATAATTTTGTGTTATTTTCTGATAAATTGAATAATATGCATGGATATCCTTTGACTGGCTCATGTGAGTTTCGCGGCGAGTATAGCATACTTTTTATGGATGCAGTAGCGTGCGAAATATTTAGAATTGCAGGAGATGTTTTGAATTTTACTGTAGCCATTAAATTTGCACTAAATTTCGAGACGTCATATTCTGCATTAAAAAATGAGACTCCAGATTTCATGACAACTTCTACCCAAGTATATGATACTACTAAATCAAAGTCTGTAGCTTACTACTACCTTAGTACAAACAATATAATAATCAAACAGAATGGATATTACAAAACTGCCGTTCCGTGGAATTTAATAGCAGTATTTGTTATAATAATAATTTCTATTGTTGTCATTATATTGCTAGAGTATTTGTTGCATTCAAAAAGTGAAGTTTTAATCGTATATAATATGGTCATCGTTTTATTAGGAATTTCTGGCGGTGCAAAGCCAAAATCGTTAATAAGCAAGCTATTGTATTTATGTCTAATGTTAATATCGTTTGCGCTCTCAACACGTATAGTTGATTATTTTTATAACGCCAAATTCAAACAAAAGAATTTTTACACACTCGATAACATTCAAGATGTTCTCGATTTACCAATACCAATCATAACAACTAATGAAACAATGACAGATCTTTCAGACAGTTATTACAAAAATGATATTAAAAATAAAGTGACGGTCGTAAATAAAGACTTATGCGTGGATGAGTTGCTCCTGAATGATACAATAACTATGTGTTATAGTAACTATGATTATCTTAATTTAATAGTGCGTTTTAAATCTGAGTTCTCCACTGATTGGAAGCTGAGTATAGTTAAAGAACCTGTACAGTCAACATTTTTTGCTGTCTATTTTTCTGCAAAATTACCTTTCGTTCAACAAATTCAGAAGATCATCCAAAGTACCTATGAACATGGAGTTGTCAAAATGTGGTTCGATGAGTTTAAATTTCTGCAAGAATCGGAAATTCGCATCCTTCTATATAATCAATTTAACAAACAAACTTTTGTAAATATTTTGGAAGAATTTCAGTTTGATATGCAAAATAAACAAATGTACATAAATATTAAACAAATATTATATATTATGTCTGTAGGTCTTTTAGCATCGATTACTGCTTTCTTTTTTGAATTATCTGTCAAAAGAATTAAAAAAATCAAGGTTTTTTTATTAAGACACTGCAATAACTTGTTTTGTAAATTAATCGAGATGATTACTGATTTACTGTACCGCCAGTAGAATAGCAGGAAAACCACCTACATACTATTATATCGTACATACTATTAATTTGATTTCAACAGTTTTCTTTCATAAAAATTGGTCACCATTTTCGGGGATTAATTTCGATCGAGTGTACTTTAGATGAATGTGTAATAATGTAATATTAATTCAAATATTAATTAATTTAAAATAAACATTAAATTTATATAAAAAATTATTACTTAATTATTTATGTTAGTGTTAGTGTATGTCAATCACATCCAGTACAATTAATTTTTCGTTCTATTCATTAATTATTACAGTGGACCGAAGTAACATTTTGGTATTAAAAATAATTGCGGCTTGTACATTAAATGTTTATTTATTTATACAATTTCTTTTCATTTGCAGGTGATTATTACTACAATTCTCGTCAGCCACCAAGTCTCACGATTACGGTGAGCGATCGCGATAACACGTACCAAGGTAGACAACCGTCCGGAGGCTGGTACGAAGTGTCTGATCGTGATTCACGGGATTCCTGGCAACCACCGCACTACTGCAAGAACTACAACGGCTGGTACCGCGATCCCAGATGCCGCAGACCCGAGGTTACCATCACCAAACCCGGTTACATCAATAAGCCGTTTTACGAGAACAGAGATCCACGAAAACAGCAAAGACCTGGTATCCAAATCAGACCTGTATCCGCTGTAACGTCTGCTCAGTCGGGTTCTGGTGGCTTAGCTCTGAGCCAATCGTCTGCCCAATCTGGAGGGTAAATATATGTTAGAAGATTGTATAAAGTATTTATTGTAATTAAAAGATCATTCGAGTTGATCGAGGAGTAAGTCAAGTCAGATTACTTGAAGATCTAGACAGATTACTTGAAGATCTAAACAGATTAATTACTTGAAGATCGACATTCATGTTCAAACGTAGGTTTGCATTCGATACTAAATCGTAAAATAGATAGAGTACAATATTTTTCCTTGAAAATATTGCATGGTTAAATACTATCTTATAATTCCTTTTAAGGAACACTTAAATCTATAACTATTACCTTTTAAGATTATTAATTTTAATTAAATAAATGAATCTTAAGTCACCTCGAATGACCAGCTTTTGATTAATCAATTACATAAAAAAATCAATCATTTTAATCAATTACTCACTTTTTCATGAATTTGAAGAGTAATATAATTTATCCCAAAATTTGCCCATTCCTTTGCAGAGGTCATCGCCCGTCAACGACGACGATCAACCAAGCGCAGGTATCGGGCAATGCGCAAGCCCATGCCCAAGGTGCAGCTGGTGGCATCACCCATTTACGACCAGGACAGTTGGGGGCAAATCTGAGCTCCGGTACCGTGTCTTTAACCTCACGACCGGGCGGATTTGCTCAGGGTTCCAGCCACGCCTCCTCGTCGAACGGAGGCTCCACCAGCCACACAACGGGTACAACCTCGGGCAGCTCATCAGCACATAGCAATGCCAACGCCGGCTCTGTAGTCGCCTTCCCTGGACCCAGCAGCCACACGCAAATTATACCCCCCGAATTCGTGCGCAGCGCTAAGAAACCGAAGGAGCGGGACTCGTTGGAGGAACTCGTAGGCGATATCACCGATACCGTTTACGAGATATTGGATTATTAAAGATGAGATTGCACGAATAGGAATAACTTCTTACAAGTATTGTAAATAAAGTGATAAGTGTATAGTTACCACAGAGATAGACAGTTGGAGGAATCTTGTGACTGAAATTCATTATATTATATGATGAAATGAATTTTCTATTATAATGGAAAAAGAAAGTATTTATTTGAACAATTTTCGCAAATTGATCTGTTTATTATTATGTAAATATATCCTTTTTTATTACAAAAGTATGCGTACGCGATCTTCACAAATTTCATTTTACTTTTATTTTCATTGTACATACATACAAATACAAAATTTACACGAAATATAAAAGCTAGTAATTACTTCAATTGTATTTAAAAAGCCTAAATTTTATTTCCTCTAAAAGAATATCAGGTAAATGAAAATAAATTCTAGTTCATGCCATTAAAATTTAATACGTTTCCTTCTGACGTAGGGGTAAATTTAAGTCTAAATAACTAATATAGACTAAATAGACCGGACACACATACTCTAGTATCTAAAGACTGTGTCTCTGCATTAATACATTATTATTATTTAATATTAATTAATAACGTTATCGACATGAGTGAATAATTAAATGATAAAGTGTTTTTATTTCACGCGTGTCAGCAACGTGTGATCGTCAAAGGGTAGACCGTAATAACATTTTGGAATTAGAAATAATTGCGATGAACTCGATTATTAACTAAGTGGGGACACATTTATTCGAAACTTTCATTAATTTTAATTATAAATACATTTCGATGACAAAAAATTAAGTGCGATTAATTCTTTCTTACCCCACGGTAGTCGTCATTATTTCTTCCGTCTGTATACAACTATTGTACGGTAGTCTAAGCCCTTTTTGAGTGACAGGAACATTTTTAGCATAATTCATAAATATAATAAAGTAAAGGATGATTGGTGCAATAAATGTAAGTAATTAAAAGTAATTTACAATACAGTTTTGCTAAAATAAATTTAAACTGAATCATTTTTATTAGGATAAAAGACTTCTTTTGTGGTTTTTTGTATTATCAACTGTTTTTAAGATAGGAATTTTCAAAGAAATCTCGTGGTTGGATCGAATAAGGAAATCTGTGCAGCAAGAAATGAACATGGAAACCATTATCTGGGTTTCTTTTTCAAGTAATAGCTCAATCACTTGCGATTTAATAGAACAAAATCTGACGTATAACTTTACTTCAATTCGTGCAAATATAAAAGAAATAACTACTTTACTGAGAAATGAACCGGGATCGTACCTACAACGTATGCTTTCAACCAAATCGACGTTAAACGTTTTATGTATAGATGATCGTGAAATCTCAAATGTTATAGGGACTGTACATAAGTACTTTAATTTATTCCGAAAAGTCGAAGTTCCAAGATGGCACAGTATTGTTTTCATAATTGCAGAAAGAACATATGAAAAAATTGAGACACTTCTGAAGATTTTATGGAATAACAGATTTTTATACGTCACGATTGTCGAAGTCGTGATGCACAAAAAAGTTGCACGCGATATACTTGCACCGCCCGTGTTTACTAATGATTTTACTGTTACAGTGCACGAATATAACCCTTTCAATAAATTATATAGAAAAGACAATCTTTTCGAAAATATTGTGTTATTTTCTGATAAATTGAATAATATGCACGGATATCCTTTGCATGGTGGAATTCTTGTACACGACAACATAAATTTATTTTTAATGGGTTATCTAGGAAGCACAATATTCGAACATGTAGAAGTTACTATGAATTTTACTTTTTCCCCAATTTTTCGCGGATCAGAAAGTATTGAATATGTATATTATTTATTAAAAAATGGTACTCTAGATTTCGTTAATACAATTAACCAAGTTTATTATGATGATACTACTAAACCAATGGCAATAACTTATTATTACGGTGGATCGAATAATTTATTAGTTAAACAGTACGGATATTACAAAACTGTTGTTCCATGGAATTTAATAGCAGTATTTGTTATAATAATAATCTTTATTATTATCATTATATTGCTACAGTATTTGTTGCAATCAAAAAGTGAAGTTTTAATCGTATATAATATGGTCATCGTTTTATTTGGAATTTCTGGCGGTGCAAAGCCAAAATCGTTAATAAATAAGCTATTGTATTTATGTTTAATTTTAATATCGTTTGCGCTCTCAACGCGAATAGTTGACTGTTTTTATAACGCTAGAATCATGCAAAAGAATTTTTACACACTCGAAAGTATTCAAGATGTTCTCGATTTACCAATACCAATCATAACAACTAATGAAACAATGAAAGATCTATCAGATAGTTATTACGAAAATGAAATTGAAAATAAAGTGATGGTTGTAAATGGAGACTTCTGCGTGAATGAGTTGCTCCTGAAAGATACGGTAAATATTTGTTATAATAACCACGATTTTCTTCATTTACTAGTGAGGTATAAATCTGAGTTCGCCACTGATTGGAAACTGAGTATAGTTGAAGAACCTGTACAGTCAACATTTTCTGCCGTCTATTTTTCTGCAAAATTACCTTTCGTTCAAAAAATTCAAAAGATCATCCAAAGTACCTATGAACATGGAATTGTGAAACCGTGGTTAGATGACATTAAACTTCTGCAAGAATCGGAAAGTCGCTACCTTCAAGATAAATTTAAGTTGGTCATGCAAAAAAAACAAATGTACGTAAATCTCTTGAACGAATTTAAGTTTGATATGCAAAATAAACAAATGTACATAAATATTAAACAAATATTATATATTATGTCTGTAGGACTTTTAGCATCGATTACTGCTTTCTTTTTTGAATTATCTGTCAAAAGCATTAAAAAAATCAAGGTTCTTTTATTAACATATTGTAATAACTTATTTTGTAAATTAATCGAAATGATTACTGATTTACTGTACCGCCAGTAGAATAGCAGGAAAACCACCTACGTACATTACATCGTACATACTATTAATTTGATTGCAACAGTTTTCTTACTAAATATAGCTCACCAATTTGGGGCTATAACGCAAGAATTGATTTCGATCAAGTGTACATTAGATAAATAAGTAATAATGTAATATTAAATCAAATAATAATTCAAAGTAAACATTAGATGTATATAAGAAATTATTAATTAATTATTCCATTTTTTTAATAATTCATCAGATTTTTACGTTCCATTCCATTAATTATTACAGTGGATCGAAGTAACATTTTGGTATTAGAATTAATTGCGGTCAACCCCACTACTACTTAACAAAATATGTGAACACATATATTCCAAACTTCCATACATTACGACGATAGATCATTAAGTAATTGGTTCTTTTTTACTGCTTATCACTCGTCACTATATTTCGTCAGTCTGTATACATCTGATCTACTATAGTGCAAATGTCTAAGGTTTTTTGAATATCCAAAAAAATACTAGAGTATCAATACAGTTGGTAAACTTATACTGCAAAATTATGACTGTTCTAATCCACGTGAGTAACTAAAAATATTATTATAATTGCAATATTGTATATCGAAATATTTTACCTAAAACATGTGTAAACTGAATAATTTTTAATAGGATGAAAGACTACTGTTGCGATGGTGTGTACTTACATCGCTTTTTAGTATAGGAATTTTTAAGGAAATCTCGTTTTTGGAACGTGTAACGAAATCCGTGCAGCAGGATGTGGGTATAGAAACCATTGTCTGGATTTCTTTTTCGAACAAGGGCTCGTCCGGTTGTGACTTAATCGAAAAAAGTGTAACATTCAACATCAGCTCAATTCGTGCTAATTTCGAAGAAGTGACTGCTTTGTTGCAAAGTGAACAGGAATCGTACCTACAACGTATGCTTTTAGTCGATTCCGCTTTGAATGTTTTATGTATTGATGATCATGAAATTTCAAATGTTATGTGGACTGTTAATGAATACTTTAATTTATTTGAAAAAGTTAAAGCTCCCATGTGGCACAGTCTTGTGTTTCTAATTGTGGAAAACCCAAATAAGGAAATCAAGGTACTTCTAAAGACTTTGTGGGCTAAGAGTTTCTTGTACGTTACGATCGTCGAAGTAGTAATACCAAAAAATGTTGCGGATAAATTAACACGTCCTGTCCTTTTGAACGATTTTACTATTACAGTTCACGAATATAACCCTTTCAATGAATTCTATAGAAAAGACAGTTTTTTTGAAAATGTTGTTCTATTTTCCGATAAATTTAAAGATATGCGCAAAAGTCACAAACGCTAATAAATAAGCTATTGTATTTGTGTTTAATTTTAATACTCTTTACGTAAAAATTTTTGTTTATATATACCATTTTTAAAAACTTCTGCGTAGATTACTTATTAGTAATGTTAATCTTTATTTTTAATCTTTTTTAAAGCAAATGTTTTGTGTGAAAAGTGAAAAGCTCGTGCTTAAGTACATGGTGCGACCGTATAATTTTAAAATTTTAATAATTATTATTCTAAAATAAATAATAATGTACAATTTTCAGCGTATTGACAAGAATTCATATTGAATAAAATATATGGAAAACTACTGAGCAACGCTAAATGGCAAGTTTCTCTGTCTCTCTGTTTCTGTCTGCTGTCAGACTGGCTGTCTCTCTCAACCTTTCTATGTCTCTTTCAGTCCTTCCCGCCCTTTCTCTCCCTCTCACCCTCTTTCTTTCCTTTTGCGTTAAACCGCAATGAGTACAGTCTCTTTCTCAAACCATATCATTTCATATCATTTATTATTAAAATTTTAACAATTTTTCTCTGAAAATAAATACAACGTAAAGTAATATCTATGTAGATAGTGACGACAATAAGCCTAGGAAACTTCGATCCTGTTAGCGATCTCGAGACCCACACGTTAGTTTTACTGCTAAACTCTCTTCACTATTTCTGTAACGTCCACACAACTCTGTACTCACTGTAGTACAATTTAAGTTTCAATTTTAAAATATCCGAAAAAATATTATCCAAATATAATAATCCTTAAATTTAATATTATAAATAAATACTACAGAAGATGATTGCTATAGTAAATGTGAGTAAATAAAAATATTTTATAATCATAGTATTGCATAAACAAATATTTTTTCTACGATATATATAAACTGCATAATTATTAATAGGATAAAAGGCTTCTACTATGGTTGTTCGTATTCTCAGCTATTTTTAAGATAGGGATTTTTAAAGAAATCTCGTGGTTGGATCGAATAACGAAATCTGTGCAGCAAGAAATGAACATGGAAACCATTATCTGGGTTTCTTTTTCTAGCAGTAGCTCGTCCACTTGTGAACTAATCGAAAAAAGTGTAAGGCATAATTTTACTTCAATTCGGACAAATTTCGAAGAAGTATCTACTTTACTACAAAAAGAACAGGAATCTTATCTGGAACGCATGCTTGTAGTCGATTCAACTTTGAATGTTTTATGTATTGATGAAACTGAAATCTCAGATATTACGTGGACTGTAAATGAATACTTTAATTTATTCGAAAAAGTTGAAGCTCCCAGGTGGCACAGCCTTTTGTTTATAACTGTAGAAAATCCTTATAAGGAAACTGAGATGCTTCTAAAGACTTTGTGGATTCATAGTTTTTTGTATGTTACGATTGTCGAAGTGATTAAGCCTAAAAATGTTGTCAATATACTCGCACCTCCTGTGTTTATTAACGATTTCACTATTACAGTGCATGAATATAATCCTTTCAATGGATTATTTAGAGAAGACAATTTTCACGAAAATTTGGTATTATTTTCTAATAAACTGAACAATATGCACGGGTATTCTTTGCACGGTGCATTTTCATTTCCCATTTACGATCTTCCCACGCGTGTTTTGAGTTTTAAAGGGCGACGGTTATTCCTCTATTTATCTGATGTTTTAAATTTTACTTTGCGTCCAGGTTCATTCATATTTTCTAATGCATCAGATTTCATTGTAAATTACCAGCCCTTAAATAAAAATGCTAATCATAAATTAATAGCCTACTACTATGGTGAATCGAGTAATTTAATAATTAAGCAGCGTGGATATTATGAATATGTTTTTCCATGGGATCTATTAATAGCAATTATTACACTGATTTCTTTTTCTGTGATCATTAAATTCCTAACATATTTTTTGCTTTCAAAAAGTGAAGCCTTAAGAGCGTGTGATATGGCCATAGTTTTACTTGGTATTTCGGGTAGTATAAAACCAAAATCAACAATAAATAAGCTATTCTATTTGTGTTTAATTTTAGTATCATTTATGTTCTCAACGCAAGTGATTGGCTATTTGTATAACGTTGGATTCGTTAAAAAAAAATTCTACAGATTCAAAAGCATTCAAGATGTTCTTGATTCTCCTATACCAATGGTAACAACTAATCTGACAATGCAAGACCTTTCAGATTGTTATTACGAAAAAGCTATTAAAAAAAAAATTATTGTCGTAAATTATTGGCGCTGTTCGAGTGAGTTGCTTTTTAATGATAACTTTAACATGTGTTACAGTATCCTTGACTATTTACGTATACTAGAAAGGGTTAAAATGGAATTCGTTACTGACTGGACACTCAGCATAGTTGAAGAGCCCGTACAATCATCTTTTTCTGTTTTTTACTTTTGGTTGTACTCACCTTACGTTAAAAAATTCTACAATATAATCCAAAATGTTCCCCAATATGGATTAGATATACCTTGGCTAAATGATGATAAATATCTTCTAAAGGAGGTATATTCTAATCTGCGGAAGAAATTTGCATTAGTCGGGCAAAAGAAACAAATGTACGAAAACCTGCTAGGTGAATTCCAGTTCGATGTGCAAAACCAACAAATGCGCATAAACCTTAATCAAATATTATATTTTGTATCTGCAGGATATTTAGTATCAGTAACTGTTTTCTTTTTTGAAATATTTGCTAATAAAATTAAAAAACTGATTGTTTTTTTATTAAAATTTTTTAATATCCTTTTTTGTAACTTTATTAAGCTGATTGCTAATTTACTACATCGAAGGTAGAATGTGGGCAATATTAACCTCTTTTTAATATGCATCAAAGTATATGTGTACACTGTTTAGGTATATACGCATAGTATTTATAAAGCGAGGAGCGAATATTTATTAAGTAGTAAATAAGTTACAGATATTGTATAAGTGCATAAAATGTAACTGAGTTTTGATTTTATTAAAATAAAGATAATTCAACTTCTAAAATATTTTTGTATTTAATTATAAAAATAACTAATAATATAATTATTAGTAATATAATATAATTATATTATTAATAGTGTTGCAATGTTCAAATTGCTATGCATGCAGTACGAATATGTATGCTCACATGCAATTTAGTTTTTCTACTTTCGTGTAAACTCACCTTACGTTAAAAAATTCAGTAATATCATCCAAAATATCTACGAATGTGGAATTCTCAATCTGTGGTTTGATGGAATGAGACATAGGCAAAAGCAAGCCAGTAGTGATTTCTTGAAATTATCCAAGGAGACCATGCAAAAAAATCGAATATACGGAAACCTGCTGGATGAATTTAAGTTGAACGTGCAAAATCAAAGAATATACATAAACCTTAGTTGAATATTATACATTGTGTCTGTAGGCCTTTTAGCATCCATTACTGTATTCTTTTTTGAAATATCTGTTTATAAAATTTAAAATATTAAGGCTCTTTTATTAATTTATAAATAAAATTTTTCTATGCAAGTCTACGTCGTTTCGAAACGAATAAAATCAATATCTCCACACCTTTAGTGTTTTCATTTACTGGCGCCACCTAACTCCAAACATTTAATCGAAAATTCCATTGACTTTAATTAAATGCATTACGGTGACAATTCATTGAGTGATTAATTCTTTTTTACTGCCAAGCACTTATCACTATTTCTTCAGCCTGTTTTCATCTACTGTATTATACGGAAGTCTATCGTTTTTTTGATGTCCAAAAAATACTAGCATTTCAATATAATCGTAAAATTAATACTGCAAAAGATGATTCCTATAATAAATGTGAGTAATAACAAATATTTTATAATAGCAGTTTTGCACAAACAGATTTATTTGCTAAAAAATGGATAAATAGGATTAATTATTAATAGGATAAAAGACTCCTTTTGTGGTGGTGCGCACTCGCAACGCTTTTCAAAATAGGAATTTTTAAAGAAATATCATTGTTGGAAAGTGTAACGAAATCTGTGCATCAAGATATGGGTATAGAAACCATTGTCTGGATTTCTTTTTCAATCAAGGGCTCGTCGGCCGTTTGTGACTTAATCGAAAAAAGTGTAACACTCAACATCAGTTCAATTCGTGCTAATTTCAAAGAAGTGAATACTCTACTACAAAATGAAGAGGAATCGTACCTGGAACGTATGCTTGTAGTCGATTCGTCATTGAATGTTTTATGTATTGATGAAACTGAAATCTCAGATGTTATGTGGACTGTATATGAATACTTTAATTTATTTGAAAAAGTTGAAACTCCCAGGTGGTACAGTCTTGTGTTTCTAATTGTAGAAAATCCGAATGAGAAAATTAAGGTACTTCTAAAGGCTTTGTGGGCTAAGAAATTCTTGTACGTTACGGTCGTCCAAGTCGTGATGCCAAAAAATGTTGCGTATAAATTCACCAGTCCTGTCCTTTTTAGTGATGTTAATATTACAGTGCACGAATATAACCCTTTCAATAGATTTTATAGAAAAGACAATTTTTTTGCGAATTGCTTATTATTTTCTAATAAGTTGAACGATATGTATGGATATGCTTTGCACACTACAATCTTCGAACGCAGCGAATACGAAGTAATTGAATCGAGCTTATTAGAAGACTGGGAGCTAATCCGCTATTTTTCTAAAGTTTTGAATTTTACTTTTCTTTCCCACGTTCGTGAAAAAAATGTTGAGAACATACATTCTGCATTTCAAAACAAAAGTGTAGATATAATTCTCGGTTTGAAGAAATGGTATAAAAAACCATTAGCTTACTACTTTGATGAATCAAAATATTTAATAATCAAACAGCATGGATTTACCGTAAATTTAGTTCCGTGGAACTTGTTAACACTTATTATTACAATGATTATTTTTATTGGTATCCTTATGATGCTAACATATTTTTTGCTTTCAAAAAGTGAAGTCTTGGATGTGTATAATATGGTCATCGTTTTACTTGGTATTTCGGGTGGAGTGTACCCAAAATCGACAGTAAATAAGCTATTCTACTTGTGCTTAATTTTAGTGTCCTTTGTATTATCGACGCAGGTAATTGACAGCTTGTATAACGCCACATTCTCGAAAAAGAATTTTTACAAATTCAATAGTATTCAAAATGTTCTCGATTCTCCAATTCAGCTAATAACCTCTCCTAATGTAGAGGAAGAAATTTTAAAAACTTATTATGGAAACGATTTAAAAGATAAAATTACTATCAGAGAATTGGACTGCGTTTATAACCTTTTACTGAAAGATACGATAAACTTATGTACTGTAAGATATGAGGAAGCTCATTTATTAGCGAATGTTAAATCGGAGTTCGCCACTAGTTGGATACTCAGCATCGTCGAAGAGCCCGTGGAATCAAGTTTTTCAATGATATATTTTTCTAAAAACTCACCTTACTTGAAAAAATTTTACAAACTCTTTCCAGTTATCCATGAGTTTGGTTTAGATAAAGCGAGGTCACATAACATGCGTTCTGAAGCAATGAACTTACAATATCTGTTATTGGAAGATATGAAGTCACTCGATCAAGGAAAACGAATGTATGTAAAAGTGCTAGGTGAATTTCAGATCGACATGATAAATCAAAAAATGCATATTGATCTCAGTCGTATACTGTATGTTTTCTCTGCGGGACTTTTAGCGTCGGTTATTGTTTTCTTTTTCGAATTATTTGATAAGCAAATTAAAAAACTGAAGGGGTTTTCTTTAACTTGGTTGATATCTCTTTTCTTTTGTAAAGTGATTGATCTGATTACTACTTTTGTACACCGTAGTTAGATTGGTAAAGTAGTAAAAATTTATTACATTTTATGTATAACACATACGATTAAAGGGCAAAACACCTTACTTATTTTCGTGAAAATTTTTTGTATATACAATTTTTAAAAAACCTCTGCGTATATTACTTATTACTAGTGTTAATGTTTATTTTTAATCTTTTATTAAAGCAAATGTTTTGTGTGAAAAGTCAGTGCTCTAGTACATGGTGCTACCGTCTAATTTTAAAATTTCAATAATTATTGTTCTAAAATAAATAATAATGTACAATTTTCAGCGCATTGACAAGAATTCATATTGAAAACTACTGAGCGAACTTCAGAAACGAAATTGTTAATATTAAATACTGCGTTTGAAAAAAAGTGTGTAAAAACAGTCATTCTATCACCCGCACTAATGGATTTTTAATCATTTCAATCCAAAACATAGAAATATCTCCGCTGATTCCTAAAGTTATAGTAATTTTTATTGGCTTTCATTTACACCGCCATGACGCAAATGCATGAAATGCAAAAACAAAATACTTTGTTTTATTTAAAACTAATATTTAGTTACAAATCTTAGAACTAACATTATAAGAACTTGAAAAAACTATCAAACTTCTATATTCATTTATTTTTAACAGTAAGTTCTGCAATATTTGTTATTATATTCTTATCCATTAACAATTCATTCCTTCCTTCTCATACAATTTACAAAAAATATTTATTTTCAATAAATTCAGGTACTTCTTTACAAAGGCATAAGTCGCTATCAACAATATGACACCTATATAAACTACTATTTAAAATTATCAAAATAGAAATTTCCTTTATCTTTACCTGAGGTAGGTATCTGATTCCTAAAGAGCAATCTTTGACCGAGTCGTCCATCTACTGACTCAGTTGCAGAACTAAAATTCCCGCGGAAAAGGCGAAAAAGAGGGGCACTGCGAGCGTGTCATCTGCGCGCGAGACCGCGATCAAGGCTATCGCGCCGGCGGCGAAGGTCGCCTGCAGCGGGAGAATCCGCGCGCGACCTCGACCTTGGCTGCGGCCTCGAAGCGCCACCTACCGACCTCGTGGTCAAGGTTGCAACCTTGTCCCCGAGGCTATCCGCGCAGTCGCCTCACTTACCGACCCTCAATCGGAACCGACGGGCACCTGCCTCATCTGCGATCGGTAAGGTAGAAAGATTCTTTTTCTTTAGTTCTCAAATCTTCTGGTAGCGCCTGTTGCGCGATTGATATATAAACTAGCGGAGGCGGGGTAAACTCGAACGACGGCGAATTCAGTGCAGATGGTATCGGAGAGTCGAGAATCTTTGTTTACAAGTGGAACTCGATGTTACGAGAGCGAAGGCTGCAAAAATGCACAGACGGTGCGAGGAGGATGAGACCCATTCAAGGATTCTCTGCGCGATCCCATCGGGAATACACGATTACTCACTTTATTCAAAACTTATGAAGTCAAGTGTTTTTGTTTGCTCTTTGGATTAACAGTTGCTATTAATTACTTTGATTTCTTCATCTCCCGCACTGTCTGCTCATTCGCTATTAATTTGAATAGATCTTTATCGGCATTTAAAACTGCAGTAAACAAATGCTTTGACAAAATTGGTATAGCTTTTCAAAGAAAAACTTCTCTCAACTTTTAAAATGTTTTTCGCATACGCTATTTTTCGAAACATCAAGAGTTAATCTTTTCCTGGAAGGATGTTATCGACGTTTAGATATAATTTATTACCTTACAAGCACTACTTTATTCGCATTTCCGATATTTTCTTGCACGTAAAAATAATGCAATAAAATAATCGCGCTCGACTTGGTGTCATAAAATCCCGTACAATCCATATTCATCCTAATTTCCATAAGGATGCAATTCCGCGAGATCGCGGAGTGTCTCAAATGTCATAGCACCGTATAACACTTAAAAATCATCACAGCTTACGAGCTACCAAGAATACACATGATAACACACCTCGTGCGTGCACAAAAATATATCTCCACGTGATGCGCACTTGCGACTTACCTCCGATGCGATGATTGATGTTCAGCGGCTGAGGAGAGAAAAATACGAGTGTGTAACACATAAAAAAAAAACACAAGATTCTCTCGCGGAGCGAACACAAAGGTCGGCAACCAATGAATATTTTATCCACAGTCGCCGCTTTAACATTATTATTTAACGCGGCGGAGGATCGAAATAATTAGCCGAGACTGGTGTACGTACGTCGGCGCGGGGAATCCCCGCCACCGCGAGCTCACCGACGTGTTGAGAATGTAACGCAGAAAATTGGTATAGGTAAATATAATTATGATGATCGATGAACAACGAATCATCAGAGGCGTCTTTATTGGCGCGTGTCCCTATTTTGGACATCTATATTGGCTTCGATTTGATTATACACTGACACAGTGATGATTACAGTGGCAGAACCATTTTTTACTAACTTAGTTTTTTTTTCAAACAACTTTTCTTACAGATCGAAAATTGATGATGCTTTGTTCATTGAATTATATCTATGAGTAAGACATTCGAAGATGATTGCGTGAATTATTCTCTAAGTTGTAGGGTAATTGATTAAGACAGATGCAAATATATGACTTAAACAAAATATTATTTAACACGGTATTCTGTTTGTTAGTTTTAATACAAATGGATAATTCTTAATTGTGTTAAAAATAAGATTAAATTTCGTCGTTCCTAACGAAGAAAAGCACATTTCAAAAAAGACCTACTTATTTTAATTTGTCTTTTTTAAGAACTAGAGAAAAATAAAATCCTGTAAAACCTGATAAACTCAGGGTATCTTATGAATGATATCTCAAATTTACCAGGTTCTGGAAGAGTTCACTTTTCTCTAGTGCTTTATAAATGATAAATTAAAGTAGGTCTTTTTTGACATGTGCTTTTCTTCGTTAGGAACGACGATTTATGCACATTCTTCTTAATTATATAAAAAAATTGAATACAAGCTCAAAAAAGCTGCGAAAGCTTTTTTTACTTCGCCTGAGAAATTATTACACCATATCTACGCAATAACTAAATAGCGCAATCACCCGCACAGTCCAAAAAATATTTCTATAATAACCACCACAAAAGAATTCTTAGAAAACATCACGCGGTATCTTCAAAAACAATTTAATACTTAGCGAAAGTACAAAAAAATCTTTAATAATCCCTAATAATCACCATAGCTCTTCCTCCGTGCCCATAACCATTGCGTTAGTACCCATTAACTCTACCCGCCAGCGGATGCACAGGAGCGCGCTGTCGGTTCGGCCGACCGGTCAGGGCGTGTACGAGGCTAGAGAAAAACTCAGGCAGGCCCATTCGTCATAAAGCTATCGATCGGGGCGCGAAAGAAACTCGTTTCGAATTAGCAGTAAAGGGAATTTTTGCAGTCACGTGCGGCGCGAGGCGAGGATGAGATGCGTCGGCGATCCGATCGAGCCAAGGCTGCGCGCGCTCGGTCGGATTAAAATTCCTGCGGCGTCAACAGGAAGAAAAGAGAGGCAGCGGCGGCTTAATGAGCGCCTCGCGAGATGCGACTCCATCAGGCCTTTAATTGTCTTCGGAGTTTCCCCCGCCTTGTTACCTGGAGCATCCGAAATCTGATATCCACGCTCGAGTCCTTTGCGTTAATTAAATAAATTCTGTTGCGCATCCTGGGTCCTTTTTTTTCTCTTAATTGTTTGGAGGTTTCTCGCGGATGTGATGAATCACGCGCTTTAAGCACTCCAAATTTTGCGCGCCGAAGTTGACTTTTTGTAGGGCTAATTATAGAAAAAAATCAATTAAGCCGATTAAAGACAGTATTGTGAGGCTTCCAGCGTCTTTTTTTTAAGTCGATATTAGTGAATGCTGTTTTTAGTTATATGCGTACGAGTTAGTCATGTTCCAAGAATTACTCCGATTAAATAAATGATAGATACGCAAAGAAATTTTTTTTATACTTCAAATAGATTCAAATTTAATTCGTATACACAAATAAATTTATTTTTTGAGCTAATAAGCCAAAATATGTCGAAAAGTGAGGATAATAACATAACAGAAATAAATCAATGATAAGAGAACTTAAAAAGAAACCAAGAGGGGATACAGCGTATTTTTAAATGCTCCAATTTCCCGGTAGAAATTTCAAATAGTTTATGATGAAAATGACCAGTAATAGTGGTAATAATCGCTGACCAGATAATGAC
Source organism: Eurytoma adleriae (assembly GCA_900480045.1). Taxonomy (NCBI): domain Eukaryota; kingdom Metazoa; phylum Arthropoda; class Insecta; order Hymenoptera; family Eurytomidae; genus Eurytoma; species Eurytoma adleriae. The sequence goes on along the minus strand of UXGC01000708.1, from coordinate 8,490 downwards.
TAGTTTTACAGACCATATTTCGATCCTAAATGTAACGATTTTTCAAACTTTCATTTAACATTTTTAATGTATAAGAAAAATGGCCATTTGCTGGCTATTAAATTTCGAGAACTTAAAGTGTTTCTGAATTGCGATTTTGATTCCATTACATGATAATTTTCTTGTTATTCTAAAAAATGTTAATACTTAATTTAATTCCTACTTAAAAACATACCACTAAATCGTTATTTTTAATGGACAACAAATGGTACCTCATTGCTAGTACTAATCTACGTTGTTGAGCATTAAAAATCTCGACATTTCTACCACGGAATTTGAGCAATGTTTATCAATGAAGTAAATGACACGATACTACCCTTAATTACAAAAGAAAAAAACAAATAAAAAACAAAAATCAGTGAAGCTCATTAACGACCCATCGTTATAATCCACCAAAAACCTTACTAAAAAAACGGTCGTAATCGATTACGATCCACGGTATAAAACTAAAGCCGCTTGGCGCAATGACACCGCGGAGCTTTCGCGTTAAATTTTATTAGGCGGCTTTTTCCGCGCCCGCCGTTATTACGCTCGCGCACTCCGCGGTCCCGACGGAGCAAAAAGTCGCGCTTGGTCATTACCGTGATGAGAAGGGCGGGCTGCCGCGAAGACGCCGCCGGGCGGCTGTTTAACCTCGGCGAGGGGGGACGGGGAGCCTCCCTTTGACAGCCGCGTCGCCGACGAGTTTCGGCAGACGCGGCGCTTTTATGCAAAATGCGAAACTCCGCGGAGAGGAATGACCCTGTACCTTGGCTCGGTGTATAAAGAGCCGAAGGGAATGCGTTTCCACGTCTCTTAGTCTTCATTCTTCGGGCCTCTTTAGTATACTTTGCGATGAAGTTTTCGAAAAAACTGATATTGCTTGCAATCAGCGTTTATTTCCGATGCGCCGAGAGGCGAGGAGGATGAAGCTCGAATCGTCGGGTTTTATTTACGCTATGAGGATGTGCAGTGTGCGAAATATTTAAATGTCGTGGTTAAGAGATAGCCTTCGATATCTTTCACATTAACTTTAACGCCTGCTTTACTAATTTACTCGTTTCTAAAGTAATTTTTTATTTTCTTCGGTACTATTTAACTTCGCTTTATTGTAAAGATTATCGCTTTAAGTGGTAACAGGAAATCTGAGATTGGAAGAGCAGGAAGCGTGTGGACGCGAGAGTCTCGAAGCGTAAGTGCCGTCGAGACAGTGATTAGACGACACTTATAAAAATAATTCATTTTCTGAGGATAATTAAGATCAATCAGCGGTTCCAATACATTTTAATGTCTATTCAGTTCCTGCAGACAATTAAATTTTCTCTTTATCTCGGAAATCTTAAATTTCCGGGGGATCCCTCGCGAATCGAAATGATCTGAGCGTGGAAAATTCGAAGCTCGAAAGAATGGCTTTAATCAACACAAATATATGTGAATCTGGAAAAATGAATTGACTCGAATTGATTGAACCTGCTTGTACGCGCGGCATGATTTATATTTTTGGAATTCCCGAGGAATCATAAAAGCGAATTCAGTAGTTGTCTGATGAGGTGCAATTCATCACTGAATTGTAACTTTGATACGAGCACGCAGTACCTAATGACGTGTTTTCTGTTTTTACTAGGATCCCACAAAAACTTTCCATGTCCAAAAATCAAATTTATCGTTTGTTTTGGTACACTCAGGCGATCGGCTAAAGCAACATTTTGCGTCTTTTATAAAATTTGCTAACAAAAATTCCATTAAAATTGCAAGACTTAATTATCTTGATTGTACGAAACAGTCGTAAGAGATCGTTTAGTGCCAATTATTCTTTCATTTTATAATTCGTCGATAATATTACACCCGTTAGACTCTTGACTTCATTGGGACTGCTTTAAATTAATATTTTGAAAATTAATTTTTTTCATACTTTAAATTAAATGTCTGTAATAAAGTAAAATACTTACATTTTTTAATATTTTATATTTACATTTTATGTTACAATCTTATTCAGAATATAGAAGAAATCCAACAAAATCTTTAAACGATTTTTTTTATTAAATTGCATTATCTCAAATTCTGCATAGGGAAAAATTTGAGCTGTTATTATTGACATCATCTTAATTTGTTAGTAATTTTACGGCAACGAACATGCAAAGAAAATAATTTTTTATTGAAATTTATTATATTCTTCCTAGAACAAGTGTCTTGTAGAAATTTTTGATGTCGAAAACTTGTTAAATTCTTTTAAATATTAACATTTTTTTTTACACTTTTACATTCTTTAAAGACTTACATCGTAGTTACCATTAATAAATTTTGGTATTCTTGTTCGAAATCAAAGTCGATCAGAAGATGTGAACTAATACACTTGTACAAAAGGTGACATTCACCGACCTCAAGTAATAAAACCGCACACACATCTCTCATCTTTTTTTAATTTTACTAAATCCACACCTCGAGCTTCTGCAGAACAATTAATCCCAAGTAACGAGCGTAAAAAAAATTTTTTTATTTTCCGGGTAATCAGACATCGGATATTCCTGCGATCCCCCGGTGGCTGTGCATCTATAATTTCGCCGGAGCGTCAGCCGCGGAAAACCCCGAAAAACCAGAATGTCGGCGCCGAGGTGCAGTGCACACACGCGGGGATCTCGACGGGTACACACACTGGGGGATCGGATGCGCGCAGGCGCCGATCGGCGCGATTACGCAATCGCCGGCCAAGGATCGAGCGCTATAAAAGCGGTAACTTCAAACGGCCGAAGCACAGTTTGTTTTTTGCCGGTTTTCCGAATAGAGGCGCACTTTTCTCGCTCCCCTGCATCGACGAGAAAAAAAAAGCGAGGATGAAGATGTTGTGGTCCGCGTTGGCGACGGTCCTCCTCGTCGCCGGTGTCTCGTGCTCGCCCATCGAGGTCGCCGCACCAGCTACCGGTGAGTGAAAGAACTTTTACTTTGTTCTCACGATCGTTTACTTTAGTGCCTTTTTTTCGGTGCGTTTTGTTAAGTCGATTATGGGATTAGTAATGGATCTTTTTTTTTCATCGATCTATTCGATCGATCGTTAAATTTGCGATATGAATACTTGATGAGATGTTTTTTTTAAAGAAGTTTTTCACGTAAATTTTATTTCGATTTTTGTTGTACTTGAAATTATCAACAAACGTTTTCGAGTACACTTAAGCTAGTGTATAAATATTAAAATTTATTTTAAAAAAAAATCCATAATTATGGTTATTACATATCGCGGAAATTATTAATTAAACCGACGTCTTCACTAGCACCGGCCAATTTGACCCTCATTACCATTCGATCCGTGATTTAATCAATAGCCTCATACGCTTAAAAGGCTCGAGGAAACGACGCGCCGATAAAATCTCCGACGTCGCTGAAAGCCATTGTTAGAAAGGCGTTCCGTCATTGTTCGCGGATGCGTTAGCGCATCGTTAAATCATCGAGGTATCGATCGACAAAAAAAGAAGGCGAAATATCGCGATCGGGCAAGGATTCGCTTGTAATAAGACGCTGTAACCCCGAGAATACCCCGCTGATTTGATTGACGTGCCAGCAGAGCTGATGCCGCCAGAGGAGGGCTTACCGACGCTGGCGACCGACCTGGTGCCACCTCCGCTGCCGGAAGAGGAGAAGCGCGCAAAAAGAGTGCCGGCAACCTTATTTTTGATAAACGTTTACGGCGTGAAGAACAGCACCGCCGAGGACTCGAATGACGTGTTGCACAATGACGTCATTGAGGAAGTACCCGAAGAAATCGCAGGTACTTATTTTGTCTAATATATAATGCGGGGAATAGTTTTTTGATAATATCATCTTTTGAATTCAAACGGAAAAGTTTTAATGTTTGTAAATGAGTATATTAATTTGTAATAATCGTTTGCAATTAACTTTTATTTTTTATGAGATACTTGTATTGCCTGCGAGTACATGAGAAGCAATTGTAATTGGTTTCATTGCTATTGTTTTTTTTTTTTATTGTGAATCATCCACAATTAAAATGAAATTTATATGATGTTCGGATTTATGATCTGCTATTACAAAGCTTTATATAATTGCGCTATCAAATTTAGTCGTCAAAGAATAAAAACTTAAATACTCACTTTTTTATTGCAAAAATTTAACTACATGTATAAAAAATATTTAATAGTCGTATTAGCTTATCTCGTTTTAAAAGGAAGATGCAAACAAACAGTTACAAAAAATCTTTCTTCCTTCACAATTTCACGGCTATATTTACTTATATTCTATAAATATAAAAATTAATTTTATTATTGTTTTGAATTAAGAATATTTCTTTGGCGCAAAGAATCTTAGTTCTGTTTCAATGAAATATTTCGATATATCAGCTGCAATTTTTAAACCGCAATTTCATTTTTTTGTTTCATTAATGTCAGATTATTAGATAAACAATATTTTGTTTACATTAAAGAAATATTTCATAAACATAATTTTGATAACGCATTTGCTTAATTGAATGAAACACTTTTTAATCTACAATGACCGTAGACTAACATTAGATTTTGTGACCACAAACAAATGTTTTCAAGCAAAATTACCATACTTTTTACTAAAATTTGCAAAAGATTTTAAAAATTACCATTCTTTCTCCTAACATTTACAACTGATTTAAAAACAATTACCATAATTTCTAGTAAAATTTATAATAGCAAAGTACGATTTATTATACTGGTAGAAAATTTTAGTATCCCATATAACAATTTTTCGTCAAAATGATCAATCCATTGCAACTTCTCTAGCCAGTACAGTAATTTTCCCTAGAATTTTCATTCAGTGCCCAAAAAATCGCATTAAAAAATCTAAAAATATTCTTCGCTATCCAGAACCCCTGGCGATGTTCCTGCTGATCGTGGAAGACGACGACGAGAGCAAGCCGGCGAACCTGGACGAAGTGGCCAAGGACCTCGAGGAGGAGGGCTTCAAGATCGAGAAGGTGGCCAAGGACGGCGAGACTCGCTTGATCAAGGTCGACCTGGGCTCGGTCGAGACCCTGGTGAGGGACCTGGGCAACGTGGAGGAGGTGCCCACGACCACCGAGGTCGCCAGCTCCGAGGAGGAAGACGTGTTGGAGGACACCGGCAAGCTCACCAAGCTCCGCAGGAAGAGGCACATCTGCCTCAAGTGCAAGCTCGAGGAGCTTCACGCGAAGAAGTACGGCGGCGGCGGCTGCGGAGGCGGATGCGGCGGCGGCGGCGGCGGCGGCTATTATCCCCGTAAGGCTGCGTTTTAGTGCTCTCGCGGAGCTATTAAATTTTCTTTTACATCTCGCTTCGACGGTTTATTGTTTTAAAGCCTTTTTTTTAAAGCTCTTTTTAAAGGCGGTATAACCGGGAGCTTGCCTTTTATTATTTACGAAATTTCTAGGGAAATTCGGAGAAGTGATTCAAAGGTATCATTTTAAATTCTGTTAGAAGTAACCTTTGAAAAAAGGGTTCGATATTATTTCAATTTTAAAACTGGTGGAAAATATTTCAATATAAGGATAGTGCAAAGATGAGAGATTTTAAAAGATTTTCGTTTACTCTGTTTCTAAATTTGCTTTAAAATTAAATCTACATTAATTAAATATTAAGCTTTATCTATAAATCAAAATAAAAACATACATTTTAGAATAACTTAATAGAGAAAAATTAATTAAAAAATCGATTTAGTAATTTAGAAATTTCAGAAAAGCTTTTGATTTAATTAAGTGTGATAAATCAATTGGTAAACTTTTAATGTGCACCTCAGAAATGAATTACTAAAGTGAATTTAGTAATATAAAAAAGATATAGGTTTCGCAGCTTAACTTCGATTTAAATCCAATTGTAATTGCATATTGATATAAATTTAAAAGTAAATTTAATATTGTTTGTGGATGCTGTTAAGTTAACGTGAAAGAAAAATAATTAAATTATTTACGTATTTAAATAATAAATTAATAATTATTTATGTATTTTTAGAACCTCAACCTCAGCCAGTGTACCAGCCAGTGCAAGTGATCCCAGTGGTCATTCCAAGTGGTGGTGACGGTTATCACAAGAAATACCACGGTGGTGGTGGTGGTGGTGGTGGCTATTATCCACCACCACAACAGTCTTGCAACACCTGCGGAGGCGGAGGCGGAGGTGGCGGGTTAGTATTAACTATTTTTAATAACCTAGAAAAATTGAAAGGAAACACTTCATTTTTTTAAATGAATTAATTGTCTTGTTACTTTCGTCTTTTAACTGTAATCTATACTGATAGCAAAATCCAGGAGAGTTTCCTTAAATTTGACGATAGTCTCCTAAAAACTTGTAGAAAGTTCTCCTTTTTCATGTATCAGGTGTTTCTCCTACAAAAATTGGAAAACTCCCTAAACGAAAAAGGAGAAGCTCCTAAACGAAAAAGAAGAAACTCCTAAATGAAAAAGTTTCTAGAGTTTTTTCTTTTTGGTTTAGGAGTTTCTCCTTTTTCGTTTAGGAGATTTTCCTATTTTTAAGAGAAACACCTGATATGTGACAAAGGAGAAATCCTATAAGTTTTTAGAAGAATTTACTCAAATTTAAGAAATCTCTCCTGAATGTTTCTATCAGTGTATCCTGTTCTATTGCAATTTAAGCCAATCATCATAACTAATAAATTTTCTATATTTCAGTGGTTACGGACATGGAGGTGGCAGCTCATACGCCCAAGCATCCGCTCAGGCCTCTGCTCAAGCCTCAGCCCAGAGCTACGGTGGATATTAATAATTTTACTCTCTAGCATTGCATCGTATTCTTAAGAGTAATTTATACTATGAAAAAAATGCTTTTGAGACTGTTATAAATTAAAATGAATTGTAATGTTTAAATGCTTCGACATACTTTATTATTTCTTCGACAACGAATACGTTTACCTCATTATACTTGTGCGATGAAAGAGTCAGAGCTGCAGTCCGATTTGTGACGCTCTTGTGCTGTATTTGCAACGATCTATTTTTTATATATCTTGTTAAATAAATTATATTATTTATACACTGTAACGACCTTTCATTTGAGTAAAGTAAGAAAAAAAAATCTGCTTACATCTGCCGGGATAATCACCGAAATACAAAAGTAAACTTTAATTATTTTGTCCTTTTTACATTATTCTCTCTTAATGGCGATGCTAATGATGGTAATCCGCGGGAACAGGAGTTGAAAAACCGTTAAAGTTTTTGTAAATTTAGTCTTGCCCCCGGAGTCGCCGACTGTTTCCTTTTCTTACTAAAAGTAACAAAACTACTGGCGTATCGGAAATTGCAGAGCTACTCCGCTTGAAAGGTAAGTAACGGGATCGATTTCGATCCTGACTCTTTTTCATTTCCCGCAAATCTTGACATTCCCTACGAAGTTGCTGGCGGCAACTGTACGTTATTAAAGGAAACTAATAAGTTATATGATAATTGCATGCTATAATAAATTATATTATTATTATGCAGTATTAAATCATACACTTGAAAAAATAATGAAGGATAATTTTCTATAAATTCTTGGAGGGGGAGTGTAGACTTCCAACATGATAAAAATTACCGTAAAATTTGGATTAATTATAATGTTTATTACAAAAATCACCATAATTATATCCAACTTTACTACATAATTATAATTTTTCCGAGGATTATAGTAATGTTTCTCATGTTTCCATTACGTTATTCATCTAAAATAATTTACAGTAAATTTACCTATCTATTTTTCTTAATATAATCATTTGATATGCATCAAATCAATAAAAAGGTGGATACAAAATTATCTCTTCTAAAAGAAATGAAAATGTTACTCAAAAATAAATAGCAATATTTCAAAATTATACCGTAACTTCCTCTACTCTCTACTGATTACCCATAAAATGCGAACGCATCATGAACATAACTGACTCGATTAATTAATCTTCTTTCGGTCCTCAAAAATTGTTGCTTGAAGCACAAGTTCAACGAGTGACTGTAAAATAAGGCGTACCCGTAGGACCTACATCCCATTCCGCGTTGTAAACGTCGGTGCGCGACGGATGAAATGAAAGGACCGCGATGTTCTGTTGCCGGGGACGCGCGAGTGTGGGCCTCGGTCAAGATGCTCGATATCTGGGTTTACGGGTCGCTCGAGCTTCCTGCGCCTACATCCATTTGTCCAGGTCGGCTCGTACGCGCTGCTTTCGAAAGTCGGTACGGCGGAAAACTTTGCGGTATCACGCCGGCGCGCACTGCAGGTTCGACGGAATAAATTATCGAATTTAATCGGTGTCTTATCGAGGACGACGCGAGGAGTATTAACTTGGAAAATTTAAGAGATTGCACCTTATTTTGAACGAACAATTAGAAAGTTTTATATTGCACATTTTTACTTTTACCAATATTTTTATCATTTCGTGGCTTCCTACGAAGACTAACACATCTCAGAAAAGGCCTATTTTAATTTACTGTTTTTAGAGTACCAGAATGAAATAAATTTGCCTAGGACCTGAAAAACTCATGGT